>VZSC01012813.1:436731-517559 GCA_013398225.1 Steatornis caripensis | reverse complement strand
TTTTTTTTTTTTTTTTTAATCTTTGTTGTCTGCATACCCAACCAGCTATATTTGGAATGAAATATAGATTCTGATAACAAGAAGATAAATGGAAAAAACTAAGTTTAAATGGTGTTGTTGTCTTAAAATAAATGCTTTGGTACCATACAGTCTAAAGCTATTTAAGCATATGGAAATGTATGTAAAATCAATATACTACTATGTCATTTTTTGCGTCAGAATCGGCATGTGTCTGTGCTGACAAAATGGCATGCATTACCTTTCCCCATCTGTTCAAAGCACATTTAGTAGTTCCTTGAAAAGCTTTTGCAAGTCATGACATAAATACACAACTGGATGGTGCAGTATAGATAGAGCAGCAATCTAGTGAAACCTTCTTTAAAGGGAAATTATTTACTCCTTTTCAGGCAAGAAATTAATTTTCAACAAAAAAAAAGGTTTTAGTATAAAAGTGTGGTAGCATTTACCAGTCATTTTTGTGTTAAACATTTCTCCCCGCCACTATATCAGAAAATAGCTTCCAATGTGGATAAAATCCAAAATCAATTAGTTCAGTTAAAGTTATTTCAAATTTCATTGTTAGTTCTTAAAGAACATCTTCCAGATTGTCTCTAAACTTTGCATGAGAATTAATTTAGTTAGAAGTTTCTTCCCACTTGCATATTCTAGCCTAGAGGAGCTGAAGATTTGCAGAGATCACCAGTAAAAATAGTACCATTAATTCCCACACAGTAGTACCCAAGTAGTTCTTCAAATGTCACTTTCTTTGTAATTATTGACTTTTTATTGGCTTTTTAGCAGAGCTGCTTGTACTATGGTACATAGCATGCCATTCGCCCTTACCTGATGAGTGTTAGGTGTCCATCCACATGACTTTGTTGATGATTTTGCGTTTATATAAAAATTTTCTTTTGAGAAGTCTTTTGCTCGTAGATATGCAGAAGGCTGAGACGTAGCTCACTGTCTATGTGCTGTTCTAAAATACAAGACTCTCCTTACATGCCCTAGGTGATAGCCTACTCTGCCCTAGAAATGGCACAATCTTTTAGGCAACCTGCAGGACCACACAATTTTGAGCTTCTCATCTATGGTTTCCTCCTGTCTATGTAACCTGAGTATAATGCCTTCCATCAACTCATAGTTTTCTTCTAGCAAAACTCCTGGTAAATCTCGACGTACAACACCTGGTGTTATGTGCTCGTCACGTCCGTCTCCATAATCAGAAGGAACTGTACATAGGCAGAAGTGAATGCCTGAAATGAGAGCTGGTTAGAGACTTTAAAGTGACCGTTCATTTCTGGGTGGGTTGGTTGGTTGATAGACTGCAAGGCTGTGGAAGTTTTGTGGAGCAAAACCTCAGGCAGATATATTGATAGATAAATGGTTGTGCAATAACTGTTCCTGTTTCTGTGGCACTTGGTGAAGGATTAGGAGAAAATGATGAAAGCTTGAACAAGTAAATTATTTCGAAAGGTTTTTCTTTAAAATCACAATGTAGTTTGAGAACCTCCCAAGTATTAACAGAGTCGGGGCCAAAGGGCATCAGAGGGAGTGTACGTCTAATCGAGTTTCTCCTATAGCCTCACTAATTTTCTGCATCAAAACAATGAAACGGAAAGTTTTATACAGGTGCAAATTGGTAGTAGCTTTTATCATCTTATTCTTTGCTTATTATAATGTTGTTGTACTTGGAACAAGAGCCAAAAGCAATGGAAAGAGCTTCCTTTTGAAGCAAAATTAGAACCATTAGTAGGAAAATCTCGCACTGTGATGTTTGTTCAGCTCTTCACCATTGCTGAATTTTGCTTTCACTTGCAAGTGTGAACCAGCAGATTAGACACTTCCAAGGGCTCATTCACTGTGAGGTTTTGCAGGTGATTTCAGTTTAATGCAACCAGATAATTGTAGCCCTGGGGCTTGGCTAGGTTATAAAGCTGCTAATCCAGACAATATTATCCGATCACATGTTGTGCTTATATGAGAGACCTCTGCCTTTAATAGTCTCTCCCCGCGCTTGTAAGTGTTGGTTTTTTTTATTTTTTTATTTTTTTTTTTAGTTTCAGCAGCCCTATAAAATGAGGCACGAGGTAAGATTAAGCTCTTGAACAAGTCGCTGGAGTTATGCAGTACTCTATTATGTGTTCAGCTGCACATTTAAAGAGAGGGCAAGGTGGTGAGCTCTGACAACTGTGAAAACTGAAGTCTGTGTTTAGCTCTAGGCCCGCGTATAGCTGAAGCAAATGTATGACAATGCTTTATAAGCAGAATTGTCATTTAGTGCACTCAGGAAAGAAATATTCTTGTTACAAAGTATATTTGTCAAAACAGAAACTTTTTGTGGCAATACGCTGGTTTGAAAGAAGCTTTTTGGGGGAGAGACAGGAGAATGAAATTGCATGTCAGCCTGAAGCCTGGACCTCTCTCACTTGGTGATGTTTGCTCACCTTTAGTGAAATCTTTATTATTTTGTTTCAGAAGGGACAGTTCTTATAAGTTTGTTGTCTAGCTCTTTGAAACCTTAGAGGTTGATATGGGTCATATAGGAACATAGATAAAAGCTCAGGCCTCTCTCTGCCTGTGCTATGGGAAAATGCAGCACTCTGTCCTGGTATTGGTACCTTGGCGCAAGATACAAAGTGGAAGGAAGGACTGTCCTCTGAACCAGCCAGCAATACATGCTCCTTGGGTTTGGGTGAACTGCTGTTTTAAAACAGAGAGCAGCACTGGTAAGACTTGCATTTTAGTGATTTGGCCTGTTACAGGTGGAAAGAGATCTCTATACTGTTTGTTTTATGAAGTGTGATCGCTTCTGATTACTCCTTTGCATGCTGCTTGTTTCTCTGTATGTTGCTTGAGCAAATGCGTAGCCTGACTGTGCAGGTCCATACGCTGAGGAACGAGGCGGAGCCCTCAGCTTCTTGGAGGATGTCATCGGGCTGAAGACCATGCCCATAAGAATAGGAGTGCTGGGCTTTTCCTGGGAAAAGTTGGCTGTATCAATTTTCTGTTCTGTTTTGTATTACTATTACTAGATATTACATGCTTGTGTAGCTAATTTCATCTCTTTATCAGCAAGTGTTTGTAAGAGGCAAGCTATAGGAGTAAAAGAAATTGATTAGGATTAATCCATTTACACTTGTCCTGCTTGGAGGGGGGAAAAAGTAACTGTCAACTAGAGCTGTACCTCTTGGTTGAACCTGCTCCGATGCTTGTTTGACCATACTCTGAGCACACGCAACTTGCTGAACTTCAGTCATTGACCTAGCGTTGAGTGTTGTTCTCCCCACTCCTGCTTCCAGAATAAACTGGAGCAGAGAGTGCGTGTTTCAAAATGTGTTGTATTGGAATGCTGTTGTCTCAAGAAACCATGATGGCAGCAGAGAGTTCCTGGGGTGTAGGAGAAGTCAAGTCACTCCACTTTTTTTGGAGTACTTATATACCGTGATAGGCTCAAACTAACTTCAAGGAAGATGTATATATAAAACTAGTGGGATTGTGCAGTACTACAGTCTTTGGATGTCTGTTTTGATACTCTTTTAGAGAAGAGAGACCCAACGATTTCCTCACAAAAATTCTATTAAATATATTTCTTTAAAAATGAATTTAATGTCAGTAAGTTGTGGTGAGGTCTGTAGTGTTCACTGTGATACAGTCTGTGGCTCTGATTTTGCAAGGCTTAGCAAATTGACATAATAGTTTATGCATCTGAATAATCCCTCTAACTTCAGCAAGACTGTTGACGTGTGCAGAGATACAGGCTTGCTGAAGTCTCTGTAAGATGCAAGCCTAACAAATAACACAGATTTTTTACACTGGGGAACACTAATGTCAAATGTGTAATTAAAAATCTTCAGGCCAGGCAAATTTCTGAGCATGTGCAGTATCCTTTTTGTGAACCTCGGGATCTCAGCTGGTTTTGGTGAAAAACACAGAAAGCAATTAGCTTGCATCTTAGAGGCTAATAATAACTGAACCTTTTGGCAGATTTTGTCATGGGATGATTTCCTCTCAGTGGTATAAGCCAAATGAATTAATAAAACAGATTTTTAAAAATCACTTATTCTAACACAGTCATTTTGCTGTCAGAGGTGCATAAAAGCAAAGAATTTGAAACCTGGGCTCCGCTGCTTTGCACTGCAGACCTTTTTGTAAGGATCAATTTCATGTATTTGCACCATGTTAAAGCGGTTTTCCCTCTAGAGCTACAATCTTGTGTGTTCTGCTTGAGATTTTAATGAATTTTGTAAACTGAGCCACCTTTATTCTCTGTCTCTCTCTGTCTCTCTGTTTATAAAATTTGAGGAGATATTTTAAATTTCAAAAGTAAAGATCCAAACAGATCTGCCTGGATAAACAAGATGAGTGAGATTTGGTTCTAAGTCAGGCAGCAGGGGGTGGCGGTGCTTGCTCTTGAAATCAATGATGTCTGTTTTCCCCAAAAAGACAACGGTTGTAAGCAGGTTTACCGCCGACTGCTTTCTTAATGTGCTTCAGCTCTGACCCAAAGTGACCTCTTCGCTGCTGTGCCAACTTGCTCAATCCCTACAATCGCTTGGTCTTTGTGGTCTCTCCTGAGCATCACCAGAGATGCAGCAGCGCAACAAGAATGGAGAAAACGGTGCCTGCGTACGCACAAAGGTCAGTCGCCTGCATGGATGGGACCAGTAGCTTTAAACAAGGGAAACACCAGTTGCTGAAATGTAGGCACAGGAACCCTGTTTGTGAAGAGGAATATGGATACTCCAGTAATAGTAATCTGGACCTGAGGCTTGGCTTCCAGATTTGCCGCAAACTTTCTTGGCAGACCAAAGGCAAGATGGATCATGTGTGTATCTTAACTACCAAACGTAAATAGCAGCATTACTTAAAAGGAGAGCAGTGAGGATGGATGTGCTAGGTGGTGATGCAGCACTTGAGTGCTGCAGTGATGTGGGCCATATTGGGCACAAACACAAATGATATGGTCATTCCTGGGGTGCCAGGTGGGTATTTGGACCCCGTTGGTAGAGGCTAACATAATCACACACGGAAGTCATGACAGCAGTGCTTTCCAAGTAGCAAGAAGCAGTCCTTGAGAGAAAGAAGCAAGAGCTCCTGGAAGAGAGAAGAGCGAAAGAACAGAGATGTACTCCTAGATATTTTGTTTGAATTTAGTTAGGATTGAGTGATACGCGGGCAACACTGGAGAATGGTGCACGTTACATGAAAACTCAACTATCAAGCACTGGAATTAGATGCTTCTGGAAAAGAAGACATCAATTCCCCTTTGAAAGTGTAGCTGGCTCTGTAACACATCTAAGTGGGGTAGAAGGTCCCCCAACCCTCTGTTCACCTTATGCCTTTTTCCCCATCTCTGGAGTTAGCTAATGTAGGACAGTGCTGAGACACTAGTTAGGGTGTCAAAGGATGTTTCCTTACTGTCCCCTACCCCCGTCCTATGGTGAGTCGAGCTTGGTGCTCTGGACTGAGCATCAGGGAAAGTTTTCTGTGCTTCTCTCCTACATAGTAAAACATGCCTGGTGTGCAGTGGGCTTTAAAACTGTTGTTTTGGTCTTGTTAACTGTAAGCCTAGGAGGTTTTGTCTCTTTTGCTGAACTGTGAAACACATGCTGATTCTTCTGAACAGGTAGCCTAGAAACTGAATGTTTATGCCTCTTAGTTTTTACAACATATATAATAGTATCGTTTGATCTTACCTTTGAAAAAGACCGACAGCACCACCACCATTTTTCTGAGCAACTAGAAAATACTATAAATGCTTCATCCTCACCTGGGGCTCATGTGCAGCCTTAGGACTCCGTAGCCTCTGTTCCTGTTCCCATTCCCTATCAAGAGCAGTGATGTGCAAAATACGGACTGAAACCGTTGCTGCCTAAGGCCACTGTCTAGGCTGAAAATAAATCTGATCAGCTGCAGACTTGTATTTTTCAGTGGAGCCTCTCTCCTCCAAGGGAGATACAAGCCCAAACAAATGTTCACAGAGTGCCTACCAGGAGAATTACTCTGTTTCCTTTGGCTTCTCATGCTGCACCCATTGCCATGCTCTCTTGAGGTCTGGTGGTTTTGTAGGTGGAGCTGCAGAGCCTTAATGCAGGGCTCCCCTTGAACCGTGCAACTCCTCTGTGCCTTTTCCTCTAGGCGTGCGATGAAAATGCAGTGCTGCTTTGCATCCTGCAGTTTTGGCTTCATGAAAATAGCCACCTGACAAAGCTTTTTTTTAGATGAAAGGTAAGATGAAGCAAATTATTGTTTGGTACTCAAGTCAGTCTCTGGAACGTAGGCTTACGATGCNGCTTTGCATCCTGCAGTTTTGGCTTCATGAAAATAGCCACCTGACAAAGCTTTTTTTTAGATGAAAGGTAAGATGAAGCAAATTATTGTTTGGTACTCAAGTCAGTCTCTAGAACATAGGCTTACGATGCCAGCCTAGGTCTTTTAGGGTATCCTGTGTCGCATCCCATTGCCTTTCCAGTCAGGTCTCAGTCTGGTGCTGTGCCCTTGTGTCTGAGGGGTAGGCACAGTTTAGCCATAGCTGGATTTTCAGCTCAGTGAAGTAGAGAGGGTAGTATTTATCTATGGAATCGCTGAAGAAGCTAGCTACTAGTGCCATCGTGGCAGTGCGGCGTGTTTCCTGGCCCAATTAGGCTTGCTGCAAGGCCAGCCTTATTAGCTCAGAGCGAGTGCTTTGGAAATGCAGTGAAGTGCGCCTGGGTATCTCTACAGAGCAGTTTTTGGCTGTGGGTCTCCACCCTGAGATCTCCTCCCTTGATCTGAGGGCACTGGAGGAAGCCTGTTAAACCTGGTCCTCCGTTTTCCGAAGAGCTGTCGGTGCAGTGCTCCCTGTCACCTCACCTGGGTGTCCCTGTCCTAGTGCCGTCCTTTTTTGTTGTAGTACCCAGTGCAAGTGTTGCTCACAGTGATCTACCCTACCTGGAGCTCTTTTAAAGAACAGTAATAGCCTACATGGAAGCGGGCTCCTGTGAGTTAGAGATCAGCGTAAGCTTTTGCTCCTCTCTGCCCATCTCTTTCAAGCGGCTGCGAAGAGGGAAGATCTCCTCTCCTCCTTCCCCACTGCCCCTCTGCCCAAGCTCCTTCTCCTTCCTGCCTGGGAGTAAACAGTAGATGTTACATGTATTAACACCGCGCACTAACACAATGCTCCTGGGCGTGCTCTGTGTGCAAGTCCCTGGCAGCCGTAAATTAATTAAAAGTAGACAGAAGCCCTAGAAAAAAAGCAAGTTCCCTTCCCCCTTCCTCCCCGCCCCTCTTTTCCTTTCTCTCTCTGTGGGTAAATAGCTAATTCCTTTGTTCCTTGCTGCACTATTTCATTTCTGCCATCATTGTCCTCATTGTTCTCTGAAACAGGAGGGGTCTGGGCCAGGAGCAGCCAAGGTCTTGGCTAATGACGGGAAGTCTTTAAAGTTTGCGCTGCATTTCATCTTCTCTGTGGGAGTTTTAGGACGCATCCAGTGTTTGATCCCCACCGTGCAACTTTGCTTCTAGTTAATTAACAGATCCCCATTACACTCTCTCATCTGCAAGCACATGGGAGGCCTATCAGGAGGTAATTCAAGGCCAATCTGAGTGATGGCAGAAATTAGAGAAAACGATTGTTTTAGGGTTCTAACGTTCAGGAATAAAGCTCTCCCTTTGCAGAGGTGCCCTGTAAATTTGGGCTCGTTTCATTGTATCGTTTTAAGTTTTTAAGTGATCTCCTTTGCAATGGGGTCTTGTTTGGGGGTTCAGTTTTCTAGGAACTGTAGATAGGAAGGCAGTTTATTTGTTTTGCTGCTGCTTTGCCGTGCTGGCAGCCTGCATGGTGGATGGTTTTGAGGGCCAGTTGAAACGAAACCGCAGTGTTATTAGCAAGATGTTTTCACCTTCCTTTCATTCTCAGCTTCCCCGTTCCCACCAAGCCTATTATACAGGTTACAAGTGTCTTATGGCAACTTTTTTAGTGTCGAGTAAAACCACCACAGGCCTCCCAGCTGCAGAGCTTTGTCAGAATTTCAGCTAAATACTGCATCTCTCAGGAGTGTAGCCTTCTGTTGACTTTGAATGTTTAGAGTTGTCTGATATTTCCCCCCTCCCTTCCTCTTTCCCTCCCTCTTCCCCACCCTATGAGCAATGACCCCCTTTAACTAATGAATTAGGAACTGCTCCTGCAGTTGCAATTCTCAGTTCAGCACTTGGCAATGAGAATCAAACCAGGGCTATTTAGTGCAGCGTTAAATGGCCCACTACATTAGCCCCCTGGCATGCTAAGCTATTAGGTTGTTTTACTGTTGTTAAAGTTACATTTGTTAGGTGGAGTTGCTGTTCCAACAGAAACTTGGTAATGTGGGAAGAGGCAGACAGCCCAGTGTCTTGTGGATGTATTGTGTGACTACACGNAACTGCTCCTGCAGTTGCAATTCTCAGTTCAGCACTTGGCAATGAGAATCAAACCAGGGCTATTTAGTGCAGCGTTAAATGGCCCACTACATTAGCCCCCTGGCATGCTAAGCTATTAGGTTGTTTTACTGTTGTTAAAGTTACATTTGTTAGGTGGAGTTGCTGCTCCAACAGAAACTTGGTAATGTGGGAAGAGGCAGGCAGCCGGGTGTCTTGTGGATGTATTGTGCGACTACACAAGACCGAAGTTTTCCTCCTCTCTCCGTGAGTCTATTACAGAGGAAAGTTTTTAGCTTTGTTGCAATCGAGTGATCTCGATTGACCGTTACGCTGTGGCAGGGAGTAACCAAATCATTAGTTGCTGCTTACCTGTTTCTCGGTCAGCTCTCAGCTGGGCCACGGTGAGGTGGTGTACCCTGGCGGCGAGCCTCCAGCACTTTGGAAGCTCCAGGTAGTATCAACCTTTGCAGGCCATGCCCTCAGCATCATGGGTTGCTGCTGGTGCACTCACCTGGATCTCTGGGCTCCTTACTGTGTCTCAGCGGCAGAGAGCAGTGTGTGGGCTCATTTTCCGTTTGCAGATGTTGGGCTGATGTGAGAACCTCTGAACAACTGTAGCTGCACAGCGTCCCTCCAGAGGCTCCTCTAGCCCATACTGTGCAGCACAACGCAGCCCAAGAAAATGGGTCTTTCTCAGAAGTGCTCCATAACTCCCCCGAAAGAGGCCATCACAGAGGAGGGATTCACCATTTTCTGCTACAAGTGAAAAAGGAGTATTATTTTGATCTTGCTATCAGGGCTGTCATGAAGATCCTGGGCATGGTTCCTGTAGCTGCAGAGAATGGTTATCACATTGGGAGGTAGGATTCACCCCGGCCATGAACTTAATCAACGAGTGCAGAAAATGAACTAGAAGGTATATGCACCTTTGGTTCAGTACAGTGTGCTTGACTTTCCAATGATCATTCTTGGTCTTTGTATAAAAGTGGTGTTACTTGTCTGCTTATTTAAGGAGCCTGATGTCTTATGCTCTGAGTGAATATCTAACAAAAGTCTTTAAATACATATATATGTGTAAAATAGAAGTTGTGCCATGGGTTAGAGCGACATGCATAGGGAAAAAAGCCAAAACAACAAAAAACCACAGGAAAGGCAGCGAAGGGAACGATTTAGTATTTGAGCCTCATACCAGTTTGAATCCTAACAGAGTCAGCAAAGCCTTCTGTGTTCCTGGTTTCCCTCCAGCTCGTGGAAGGTTTTATGGATAAGAGGTGAAGGAGTGACATCCTTTTGCTCCAGTTAGAGATCTATGCTCTGCGGAGCCAACTGTAGGTGCAAGAGTTTGCTCAGCTCGCCTGACTGATGTCTCTCTCTTTTTTTTTGGGGTTTGGGTGGTTTTTTCTTACTTTTGTTGCAGCGATTTGCAGCCTTTCTTTCTACAGCAACAATACTTTTCCATTGCTGGATACAAAGGTATTATAAAGCACTGACTGATTCTTTAGGGTGGGAGCGGGTAGCGGCGCACCAATGCAAAGTGTCATTGTTTTATTTGATTTAAACGCAATGAAATGGGCAGCACGTTCACAGTCAAGGCACCCTGTTGCTGACGTGACTGGGGTAGACAGGGTCCTCAGCTGCTAAGCAGGGATGCTTGAATGTGCCACAGGGTTTCAGAGAGAATCTCCCTGCAAAAGGAGGCGTGTGCCAGTATTGTAGAGTGCTCGTGCCAGCCAGCTTGCAGGGTTGATTTGGCATTTGGCATATTGGTAGCTACTGCCAGTGTGTGTGGTGGAAGAGAAGGGAATAGACAAGAAAAACACATAGGGGTTTAAAATAAAAAATGTAAAATTATTTGCTTTGTGCCATATGGACTCCAATATTTTGACAAAACTACGGCCAAAATTAATCATGCCAGGTTAGAGTTTTAGTTCAAAAACATATGTATAACTGTACCCCTGAGTGTGTGTTCGAGTTACCATTTTCGTACAGAAAAACCTTAACCTTTTCAGTGTCTTTTTCTCGGCTCCACGACCAATTGTTCCACCCAGATGAACTTTTTCCTGTTGTGTGAAAGTTTAAGATAGTTTTTGCTTTTTTGGTGGTTTCTTAGTTAAATGTCAAAGGTATTGTTGATTTGCTCTTTAAAATTTTGCTTGGAGGACTTTATTGTCTTTTCCTTTTCATGGAACTAAATGGATTTTAACAAAAGTTGTCTTGTGTCCAGGCTGGACTGTTTGGTCAAAGAAAGAGGATGAGGGCGGAGTAACCACGAATGCTGGTAACGGTTGGGGAGCTATTGTGTGAAAAGTGGAAGTCCATCACGCCAATTCTGCTTGTCCTGACTAAGATGCTGTTCCCACTGCACCTGTAGCATAGGGATTTTTCAAATCTGGAATTTAAATTTTAGAAACATGGAATGTGGTCAATCTGTGGATTTTAATTTACAAAGGAACCGTTCTGAGTATCTACAGTAATATGACCTTTTGCACAATGTAAACTGTTGAATTTTTCACTATAATTTTTTCATCAAGCACCCAGCATCTTGTTATACCCGAGCATATTATTCAGTCTTACCCTGCATCAGGTCATTATTGAACAAGCTTGGCTATGCATTGAAGCACAATACTGTTCTGCACTAGTTCCTGTTGTGGGCACTTTGCTTCACGACTGAAAATGCCATATGGAATCTAGCTTAATCCACTTCAACAGCAAAGCTAAACCATACAAAGGCACTCCTGACAACGAGGAAGGAGGGAGTGTGGAGTGGAGCTGTTCTGCATTAGTTTTTCAGGGCTGGTTCGTTATGTACACAAGTCCACAGGTTGACATCAAATCTTGAAAGATCCAGTTTTTATAGAGTTCAGGTGTGATTAAATTGGGTATTTTTGTTCATCCCACTATAGAGATATGAGATGGATATGAAATTCAAATATAGATCTCTATCTTTTTAAAGTTTGGAAATGTTCACAGGCAAGATTTAGGCAATCTTTAATTCATGTGAATGTAAGCAATACTATGACTATCTGAGGACAGTAAATGTATCTCTTATCTGTGACTGATCTCAAGATCAGCCTATCTATTATCATACAGCCCCTCCTTTGAGAGCAGGAGGAGGTGGGTGGGAATTTGAAAGAAGAAATTTAAGCAACTGGTTTCCTTTCACTTTTAAAACCAAATACTGAGAGAGGCATAAAAGAGCCCCAGTTTGGATGATAACGAAACATTGCTTTGAAGTTCTAACTCAATTGCATTTCTTGTTCTCTGCTGTCGCCTGTAAGACTCAAAAAAATTGGACAAGCAATGATTAGTATATAATAATGTATGTTCAAATATCTTATGGTATTATGAAAACAAAAATTCAAAAGGCCAATATACTGACAGTTAAAATCTGTCTAAGGGGCAATAGGGGGGAACCTTCACAAAAACAATATGCTGATTGCATGCAGCTACCCTGCCGAGTTGAATCTTAAATAAATTATACATACATAGCTGTACTGGAGCTGAGAAATGAAGCAGTTTAAAATGTTCCTCGTTCTGTGCTTTAGGCAAAGCCTATATCCACTCTCTGTCCTTAATGCAACAGACGTTTGGTCTGTTGGTTTGGGTATCCTGCCACAGTAACTGGGCAGTACCGGGTGCTTCAGAGGCCAGTGGAAAAATCCAGCTTTGTGCTACATCAGATACAGAGAGAAGTGTGGGTGATAAACAATCTCTCTTGATTCTTTGATAAGGAATCCCTTTTCTCAACCACACCCCACCCCCCCCAATCCCTTTCCACCCACTTGTAAGAATCCTGATGAAGTACTGAAATGTTGTGTATTTGTGTGGAGGTTTTTTCCACAGAAACAAATTTATTCATCCAAAAACTCAGTTTCTAAGCAGCTGAAGTTCTTCAGAAATTTGGGTCAAATCTGATAAGTAATTTCAGCCAAAATAAAGATGAAAATAAAATTCTGAACATCAAAATTATTCATTTCAATACATATGAAACAAAGCATTTTGATTTCTTGGGATTTCCAAGAAGACTCAGTAACTATACAGCCTAGTGATGAGGACTGGCACACAGGAGAAGCGTGGTCTTATCCTCTTTCTTCCTAAATTGAAGAAAGGTCATGAATGTAGTTTTTCCTCTTCTCGCATTCCATTCTTAGTCTATATATACGCGTACACTCATGCCCACACATTCAAGGAGGGAGAAACAGAATAATTCTGTAGGTTTGTGAGCAGGCTAATCCCTGTGAAAACAGGTAACCAGTGTCTGCTCCCTGTGCCAAGGAATGTGTAAGTGCTTATGCAGAGCTTCGACTGGAAAGACTGATAAGTAGATCCTGCTGTACCACTGGTTAGGGCAGATACTGGGATATGGTGCACACACAGATCCTTGCTCCAAATCATGTTTAATTTAAATTTAGGTCCTTCTGATCTTGGAGAATATTTTAATCCCTAAAACACAATAGTAAGGGGAGTTTGGAAGCAGCATCTTGTCCACAGAATCTACTTTTAAACTGCTGGCAGAAGCTTCTTTTGCTCAGCGAAAGTATCCTTAAGCCACAGTTATTTGTACAACTCCATTTTCAACAGTGGAAAGTAAGATTTGGAGCTAAGATAGCAGAAATAACTCAGAAACATTTAATGAACATTCGCAGACATTGCTCAGGTTTTGTGAGGTTCTTGGGATCAAATCACACTTCCTAAACATCAACTGTCCAAAACCTGCATTAAACAAATGAACAAAGAAAATTTTACATACCACTCAGGAGGTAATGCACTTTTGGTCTTTGGCTAACAGAATCAATTAAATTGCTGATAGTAAACCTAGCACAAGAGGATGTGAGCAGAGCATACTGCTGCCCTAAGTATGCTGTCATGAAACTCTTGCTGTTCTACCAAAATACCCTTCTGAAGTTGGAGAGTTAAATCACAGTGAATAGGAGCAAAATTTGGCCCTCACTTTTGGCATAGTATTGCTTGCTTGCTGTCTTTTTATCGGTTTTATTTGCTAGAGCGGACACTATTTGAACTTATTTTAAAAAGTATATTTCAGCATTACTTAGACACAAACAGAGGCTAATGTGTCTAGCTTTCAGATAGCTTATTACCATTCGAATCTCTGTAGATAAATTATATTAAAAGAGAAAAAAGAAGCCAACCATGTTTCAGCTTCTGACTCATTCTAAATGGAGACTTAGCTCTAAGTAATCAAAATTGCTTTGGTTGTGCATAGCAGCATTAAAAGCCTTGTCCGCTAATTGAGTGAAGCGGCTCCAGTGAAGCAGCCTTGCCCCCTCATTATGTGATCTTGCAAGTGCTGTTTGTCATCGTCGCTTGCCGGTCTCAAACTGTACTGCTGGTGCGAATTAACAGTAATTCGTTATGACACAGTGTGTCCTTCCAGTGAAACAACAATATGAATCTCGTAGCACCCCCGCCCTTCTCTTCTTTCCTCTTCACACCTCCTAGATCCTTTTCCCACCTCAAGACATCATTCCTGACGTAGCCTTCCAACTCCTTCCAACGAAGTGATGTGTCAGGGTGTGTTGTGGCTTGACTGATGGATACCACCCTGTGCTCTTCTGCTGACGTGTTAGAGACACACGTGTCAAAGAAAAGGCAGTGCTTTCTGGTAGCTCAGGCCGTCTAAGTGCTGATGGAGGACTTGTACTTCAGGGGACAGCTGTTGGTGCACACAGGTCTGATCACCCACCACCTTCTACAGCTGAAGAACCCTACCAACAGCATGCTTCAGCAAGCAGCAAAGATCAGTGGGTAACACTTTAAAATCAAAGTTAGCTAATACGTGTGGAGTTTTGATGTATTACTACTGCACTTAAACACTATTAGCTATTATTAATTTATTAAATTTTTACTTCTATCCTGACTGCAAGAAATGGCCTTAAGAAAGGAAGCATTAGCTGGGACGTCAGAACCCAAGAAATCCATGCCTTGCTTTGCCCAAGATTTCTTTGTCACTTTGCAACGGATGCTTACGCTCACTTTAATAATAATCTCCACTTCTCATCTTTTGGTTATGCTGCCCTTTCAAATGACAACCTGCATTGTGAGGGCTGTATCTTGCTTTGTGTGTGTGGAGAGGTTCCTACAAGGGAGCCCTGATTTCAGCTGGTGGAAGTTGGCTGAGCGCTGCTGAAGTCATTAAGATATGTGAAAGGTTTATGGCATATCATTGCTGTTGTTGTTTGCAATGCTGGAGAGAGGGATCTTCAGCTAGTGTGATCTTAGCCTGCATCTTAGAGAATTAATGTCCAGTTCTCAAATATACGTAGTCTTTTCTCACTTCAGTTATTTTCATTTCAAATGAAAGTGAACAATTTTTATGAGAAAAGTGAACATTTTTGTTTTGAAATACCAGCTTTGAAACAAAATATTTATAATTCTGATGGGAGAAATTGTTGAAGTCGTCTGCTGAAGGTAATTTTTCACATAAAGGAGATTTTTCACATAAAAATCAACCCACTGTATTGTCTCAATTAAAAAATTATTTTGGAGAGGAAACAAGAAAAGGAGGGAAGTTCAGATTGAACCTTAGATTTTTTTTTTCAAAGAAATTTTCAGAAAAATCCAGAACTGATTAAAATCAAGATTGTGGCTCCAGGTTCATCCTAACTAACATTACACACTTCCAAGGTGCCTAGATTTTGAACGTTGTTATTTGAGCCTTTCTTTGTAGTCAGCAGAGAGATGCGTTTCAGGCCCCGTTAGGCCTTTACGGGGCAGTCTGTCCACCTCTGCCAGAGGGATCCTGAGCTGACTCTGTTCTTAACCCATGCAGTCGAATTCAAGTTGGGTTAGTCATCACTTGCCAACAGGTCATTGACTCTGGAATGAATTTTTTTTTTTTATTGATACTAAAAGGTCCACAAGATGATCTATTATCATTGAAATACAATGTAGACCCATCTACGATGCTATTCATCAGTAATGAGGTTAATGCCATTACCCCTGTTCCACAGATGAGAAACCTGAAGCAAGGGAAATGACTTGGCAGAGGTCAGCTGGAAAAGACGTGTTCCCCCGCCTCCAGTTTTGTGGTATTTATTAAGAGACAGCAAAACCAAAGTTTTCTCTGACCTTAAGTTCTAGAGTCATGTTTTCATATGTTAGACTTCCAGCTAAATTAGTTCTTTCCCCAGTGGATTTAAAGCTTGAAGATGTGATTTCTCATAGTTCAAAGCCAGGTAACTAATCTTCTACAAGAGTTTGTGTATAAAATGTCACTGTGCTTTATTGCTGATCATGTGATTTGGGGGTTTTGAAGTATGCCTGACATCAGCACTTCCAGAATCTACTGCGTCCTGAAATATCTCTCATGGTTGCATGGACTGTTTCACGTGCAAGACTCTAAAGGTAAATATTTTGGAGGCTGCGTCCCTGTGGATTTATCATATAAGAGGAGGAGGTCGGGATTTCTAACTGCAGAGGGGAAGAGTCAGTTGCTGCCTTCATGTTCCACACTGCACCCGACTGCCGGCACCAACACGAAGTTAACTGGTTTAGTGCAAGGTTAAGGATCTCTATGCTACGCTGAAATAATTTCTCAGACATACAGCATTTATGTAACTGTCCGTACAGCCAAAATGACTGTTACAGATGCTTCGGGATCAATACTAGAGGTAAGGATGAACACTCGTATCAAATGATTTTGGGAAACAAAATAAATCTTAATTTTGCTACTTCAGAAGGGTAGAATTGTGGTGATATTTAACTCTTTGCCAAATGTCTTATCACCTTTCCATTGAAAGCAAGAGTCGGAACTGTTTTCAGTACTGCAGGATCAAGCTCCAGGTGTTTCAGGGCACTTACATACTCAATACAAAGAACTTCGGGTTCTTTGAACTGGGGAAAATATCTTTAATTTAGAGTATATATAATCATTTTTTATTAGAGCTTTAACGTGGTTAAGTATAATCAGGTAGCTTTTGTATAATTTAAATGGCCAGTGATTGTTATTTGATAATAACAACTTACACTTATATAGTGCTGTATATCCCAAAGGAATCCCAGAGGACTTCAGAGACTCAACAATAAAATACACAACAAAGTAAACATTAATTACAATTACACCATTACTAGAAAATATGAGGATATTAAAAATCTGGCAGTCTGTGGCTTGCTTCTGCTCTCATCTGAATTCATTAGCTAAGCTCACCCAGAGTGCAAATGGATTATTAGTGGTTCTGCCATATCTGATTTAAGTAATGTTCTGTACAAGTATTGCAGTGAGAGCAGAGGAGAGTAGAAAAGGGTGTAAATGCCCTTCTGAGGTTGCCTGCAAAATCAGCTCCACTCGTGCCAGTTGCTTAAATGGGATGTTATTTTTTAACTCTGTCGAGCAGCCCCTTGAATTCATCCCTTCTCTTATTTGGGTGGTTGTTACGCTGTGTTAGACTCTGTGAGACTGGTTCCTTGTTAGATGGGAGGAGGCTAAACAGGTTAGCCTTCAAATCCCACACTGATGTTGTAAGCATCTGGCAAGTCATATAGTGCTTTGTACAACCTGTTCTTTTCTTCATATATAAGCCTTGAAATAGTTTAAACTTCAACCCTGTTATTGTCATTCTTGGGTTATCGGTGTTAACACCTCACTGAGGTGAACAGAGCAGTTTAGTCCTCTCGAGCTGCTCTTCCAGTCCTTTGTAGGTTCAGCTTCAAATTTATTCACCGAGAGGATTGCCAAGCATTGGAACAGGCTGCCCAGGGAAGGGGTTGAGTTGCCATCCCTGGAAGTATTTAAAAGACGTGTTGACGTGGCCCTTAGGGGCCTGTTTAGGGTCCCTAAGTGTTAAATAGAGTCCAACCGTTAACCTTAAGGGTCTTTTCCAGCCTAAATGATTCTGTGATTCAAAGTGTCCAGCTTTGTACTTTGTTTCCTTAAATGCATGTTGTTAGTGCTGAAGAAAAAGATGAAAGCCTGAGGGATGTTAGGAACAGTACCCTGAAACTGCAGGTGGGAACCGGAAAACCCACTGCAGCGGGCGCTTCACGGACAAGTTGCATAAAGACAGTCCCTGCCTTTGAGGGGTTGCTGTCTAGGACTTGAACAACAGGAAAATGGGAATCCCAGAATTCTTTGGGAGGGGAATTGCTGAAGGGATGGGACTACTTTCAGAGTAAAGCCTTGCTGACCACAAAAATAGAGCCAGGAAGCCAGATGCTGGTTTTGTGTATGGTTAATATAAGTGGCTTGTTTTGTGGTGTTTCTTTGCTAATACAGAATAAAGTCTAGCCTAATTCTGTAAGGTTTCCAGAACCCCCTGAAATCTTCTTGAATTATTATGTTTTTTCAACCGTTCAGACAAGTTGCTTGTTTGCACCTGAGGATAGATACACCACTATTCTACATTTGAGGATGTTCGAGAGGGTATGTAAATGACTTTTTTTTTTTTACTGGTTTGCAAGATTACTTGCCCATTAAGATGGTTTTCAGTTTCTGAAAATATTATTTTTCCCTGGCTTTTGGCCACAACATGTGAAAACACTCTACTTCAAATAATTTCTTCTTAAAATCATAGTTCTTTCTCAATCTCAGAGCTTTTCTTTGGTTTGTTTTAACACTCTTAATCACTGTGTGAAAGTGGCTTGCTGATAGACTGTCTTGTTTTTCAGACTTGTAATGAAGCATGAGGGATTTTTACATTTTGTGGTGAAAATTTTGCATGGGTCTTACAGTAAACCTTTCACAATGCCTTTAATTTGTTTATTGTTGGGAGATGGAAGAAAGGGAAATGGTAACTCACAAGTTTTCTGCTCCATTTCCTCTATGCAGCAGACGATAACTCTCAAGTACGAATACTGTTACGCCCAAGACACTGAGCTCTAATTTTTGATCATAGGTACATGCACTGGTGACCTATTTACTAACCTGTAATAAATTGGTGGTTTGGATCGTACGTTTCGATGCCGCTGCAGCCGAGTGTTGGGAATCAAAATGCACACAGCTCCTAGGGAAACGCTGTAAAAATGTTTCTTTCTGAAACTGTAGTTAAGAATTGGTTGACATATAGTTATAATAATAATGGCACTTGTGATCATTAGACCTTGTAATAGGACCTGTGTCTTACCACTTATCAGTGATACACAAACTAATAGAAGAATGCTAAGTTAGATTGTGTTTTGTGTCACATCATTTGACACAGCGCTGTTATAAATGCACGTATATGAAACAAATTCACCTTCCATATGGGAAGGTGTAGCTTGCCGCTTACCGCTCCACAGCGTTGTAGGAAATGTTCTGGTTAAAGTTACCTTATGTTTTGAGAAGTCTGTAGAGATCCTGTGAGAAAATAATCTAGCAAGAACATCATCTTATCTGAAAGGAAATCATTTTTCTCCCCCAAAAGGCCTTTATAAAATTATTTTATCTTCTGTAAACTTCATTAAAAAATTTAAATTTGCGTTTTTCTTTAAGTGATCTGATTACTAGTTGGAATATAGGGACTGAACTTGCAATTATTAATCAAAGTCTACCTGTGGGAGCAGGAACCAGATAGAATCTCTTGTTTCACTTATTTAAAAATAAATCTCTACAACTTAAGATTAAATAGGTTTATCTGGGTTACGAGTAGTAGCCTTCTCTGTGCGTGTAGGCTAGCTACTAAAAAGTGAAAAAGTGTGTGCATATGTGAGTGACAGGTATTACAAAATGTGACTAGCTTCGTAGCAGTTATTGTTAGAAATGGGTGGATTTTGTGGACTAAACATGGAAATAAAAGGGAGACTAGATGGAATGTTTTTTTTTATTATTATTTGTAATAAAACTAGATAATATTCAAGTCATTTGAAATCCCAGTGGTAAGGACTTAGGTACGATGTAGTAATTGCAGTGATTTTTAGAAGGAAATAAGTAGTAAATAAAAGGTAAGAACGATTAGCTCAAGTCATAGCTTTAATTTTTATTAAGGTTTGTGTTTTTAGAGCAGAGGCAGTGTGTCTGTGACATAAGGAATGGCAATGCATTAGTGAAAGTAGGTGTCTCAAAGAAACTAGTTTGTGTGGGAGCATGAAACTGTTGAAAAGAAACTGCTACTTTCATACTGTCATATACAAAACTCATGATGAGCCTAGCAATGAAGTGTAGAGAAAGTCTCAGTTGTTCATCCAAGAAAAATAGCGCATGTCTCCCAGTATAAATGGCTCTGCGTTTAGTTTTTGTAGCATTTGGTATCCGTCTGTAAGGCTCAAAGAAGGAGATACGATCTAAATAAGAACGTGAAAGTCCTGGGATTTTGTTATGAAAACTTGTTTCAAAATGCTTTTACAAAACACCTTTAAAATGTTGAAGAAATGTGTTAGAACTAACCTCAAGAATGGGAAATAAATGGGAATTATTCTTACTGCAAATTCTATAAAGCATCTCCTTTGTATGTTTATAATGTGCAGGAAAATATAAATAATAGCTGATTAGTAGTCTTGACTTAGAACTCTGTGTTTCCTCCCCGTATTGGATAAATCTCCTACTGATGGATCAATCATTTAATCAATCTGCTAACGTAGCCTTCAGCACTATAGTATCTGAGTGCCTCCCAGTGTTGGAACGCTCGATAATGCTGGTTTTTCTCCAGTTACTCTGTACTCCTTAATTTGATTTTGTTCTTAGTTACACTGATGTAAATCTAAAACTACTCCATTGATTTTGATGGAAGAAGCCAGCATTTTTGAGCCTGAAGAGCCAGATCTAACCCTCCTCTTGCAGTTCCCCAGCTATTCTTAAGTTGCGCTAATAATATTTCTTGGAGTTATTAATCTGCTCTCTCATTTATTCTCCCTGTTCCTGCTGCATCTTTTTTCTTCTGCTGCTTTGGATATGATCCAAAGTTCACTCAAATTGCTGTCAGTCTTTCTATCGATTTCAGCTGACTGTGGCTGAGTTTCCTACTCGCCCCTCTCTCTCTTTTTTCCGCCTTTGCAGACCCAGAAGGTTTCTGTGCGAGTTTGTGTCCGTCTGAGTAGAGACTTCTAATTAATTAGAAGTTACATGTACTCCTAAGGTTCTGTGAATAAGCACCTTGCTGTACTGGGATATGAATCCCCATCTTTTCCTTAATACCCGTTGCTTCCCTCGGTTTAGTTTTCTTTACCGAGACCCCCCTCTCCTCCTCATGCCACAGGTCTTGCTCTCGGGTTCAGCATCTCGTATTTTAGGGAGAACTTAGCGCTAAAGGCCTGACCTGAGCTATGTGGAAAACTGAATGGAGAAACCCTACTTATTTCCTTGAGGTTTTTGCTCAGGATGAAATGTTGTAGTGAATACGAAAAAAGTTTTGAATGAGATAGTTGTGGCTCTTCCTTTGATATTTTTTTTTCTTTTCTTTCCTCTCCCTGCCTTCAGTGTTGGAAGCAGAAGAAAATAAAAAGAAGAGGAGTTGAGAATTTAAGCTAGGAGACTTGGCAGGTAAGAGGTGTGTTTTCTTACTTGCCAGCAAGGTGTTTCTGGAAGTGCTGATGTGAATTGGCAGCGGATTGGCTCAGCTCTGGGAGGCAAGGCTGGCCCAGGACCTGCACAGTCAGATTGAGTTCATTGTTCCTTTGCAGCCTGTCTGTGTAACCGTGGGCAAATGCTTCCCTTTGCTGGTTCCTCACCTGCAATGAGGCAGCACTGCTTCCCTGCTGTGGAAGGGCAGCTTGAGGAGAAATGCAATAAAAGCTGGGAAATAATGAGACATTATAATAGGTGGCAGCCTGTGTGAGCTACCTGGACAAAGTTGCCTGGTTCGAGGGTGACAACTGTGTTGTGTGGACAGCTGGGCTGGGGTTTGCGTTGTTTCAAGAAATGTTTTACTAAGGTCCTTGTGTGATATCTGTAACTTCACTGCGTTTTCTTCTTTGAAGGCTCACTCGATTAGTGTAGTCTCATTTCCTGTTCTACATGGTTTTTAAATGGGGTGGAGGTGAAACACGGCATAATCGAGATGCAACACTTGCTTTCATATGAAAACTGTACTGAAAGCACAATAGCAACATTGGAAAGCCATGCGCTCATTAGGAACTGTCTTTGCAAACTGCAGTTCTCTAAAGGCACGTCTGAGTGCAAAAGGCTTTTCCTGGGGACAAAAGCCACAGCTAGGCTGCCAGATTTCAAACCTTCTTCCGAAGCTTGAAGCTACAGAGTTTTGTTTCGGAGGAAGAGCTTGAAGAATTTTAAGCGTAATATTCCTTAACCTTGTTCTTGGATAAAGTTGTACCGTTTCCAAAACGCTCAGCCCGAGGCAGTCATGCATCATAGATAGATCAGCCAAAGTGGCAAAATATTGGCGGGGTATAACCAACTGCAGGTAGTTGTTTAATCGCTTGTGTCAAGTAATCTTAATAACAGGTGTAGCTACTGATCCATTCAATTATATAAATTGTCCTGTAGTCTTTCCTGGGTTCTTACTGAGGCAAAGCTATTGATACGTAAGATGTGCCTGAGTGAGACTGCAGTACTTGGCCCTGGGACTCTATCGTAAAAGATAGAGCTTACCCAAACAGGGAGTGACTGACTGACGTATTTTTGCTTCTCTGCATTCTCTTCGTAGCATGCTGTAACAAGAATCCTTTATTTTCTTCCCCCCAGATTTGGTAGAATATGTTTAAATTTTAATATTCAGAGATCCAGAAGATGTGAATAACACCGAAAAGAGTATTGCCCTGTTTGAAATTCCCTGCTGGGCCCACCTGGCATGCTTTGTCTGACGTAGGGATAATAAGCTCTGTGGAGTAGTGAGTGCCTCCCTTATTCGTCTGCACAGCCCTCAGCATAGCAGCACTGTGCTGCTTTTTGGAGGAGGCTTCTAGCAACACGTAACACCAGAAATCCGTAATTCCTGCGAGTGAGAGTTTGCAGGCACGTAGAGCAAGGTTGGCTCAAACTCAAGAGGTCAAAAGAAATTCGTGGCTGATAAAAGAATAAACAATTTTCTAATCTGAAATAATTTGGTCCCTAGCACTTATGAGAACTCATCAGTACAGACTAAATGGCAGCATTGTAAAAACAGATCTTCAGTTGCAAAATTTTTCTGGGAATGACGTATTTGTGTTCTCACTGTGTATGTCACTAATAGACCTCTAACAAGCTGTACGTGAAGGTGATTTAGGGATGGGTTGTTTGGTTTGGAAGAATTTATCTTCTGGGTTTGGATGCTTGGTTTTTTTAATTTGCAAGTGCTTTCTTGGTTTCTTGAAATTTTCAAAGCCATATAATGGCATCTGGTTTTTGCTGTGAAGTTACATCATCTCTGAGCAAACCATTGTAATGCATCAGACTGTCTCCCTGTGTGTGCGCTGGGTCATATGTTTAGTATTAAAGCTCAGTTTCTGTGCTTTTTCATAACGGTTTAGTTGTCTGCTAGGAACTGGTAAAGCATGGCAGACTTCAGATAATTCTTCAGGTTCAGCCTCCATTTCCACTGCCTTTGATCAAGATACATTCAACTCTCAAATATTTATAAATTATCTTTTCACGTTCTCCTTTTGATTTTCATAGATGTGCCTTTCCACACAATGGGAATAGTGAGTGATTTCTTATCATAGTTCCTTAGCATATGAACATTATGTTACTATAAACTCTGATCAAATTTGGACTGTAAATGAGAGTAAGAATAGAAAGACATGGATGCCACTACAAAGATTTTGCAGTTAAAGTGGTAACAAGTGACATGGAAAAGGTGGAGAAGACAACTGTCAAATACAGCATGTTCATGTATATACAAATATATGTATAGACATATATACCCTTGTTTATCACTGCAGTTTAATTTAACATCATATTAAAAAAAATGACAGTAGAAAGATTAATCTATAAAAAATTTGAACCATGTGGCAGAACTTGTCTCACTGATGAAAATGAAAAGCAGCCAGAGACTGAAAGAGGGGGCGATGTTGTTATTTTTTCTGGATAGGTTCTCTTAAAGTCATTAAAACCAAATTATTCTACCTTTTCCCAAATAAAATACAAAATTTTATGACTTCTCCCTCTATATGATTTTGAAGAGAAAGCGCCTGTATTGGTACAGTTGCGGAAACTTCCTCTGGGCAGATGTGGTGAAGCACGTTAAATCTGTGGTCTACAATTTGAACAGCCATTGTAGGCTGGAGAGCATAGCTCTATGAAACAGTGAAAAAGGAGTTTGTCTAAGGTTGTGCACTCACCTCAGGTTTTGCTTCTAGTTTGGTAAATAACATAAATGTTCTCTGGCAAATTCTCAGCATTATGCCGTTTTCAGATATGGTTTTGGTCAACCTGAGAATTTGAGTCTGTTTGTGTGGCGATGGTGGGAAGTGGGTTAGGAGGAATTGCTTTTACTGTATTACTTCTCCTCCAAAAAGGTTTCAGAATGAAGCCAACCACTAAATTGGTAATCTGCAAGCTCACAATATTTGCATGCATTTCCGAGTGTGGCTGTGAGAGAGAGGAAGGCCCTGTTCTTGCACACCATTTGTTTTCTGTGTCATCCTGAACTTTGAGGTCTGAATCTTTTATTTGCATGGATGATTTTAGTTTTGATCTGTTTTGTGCAGGTTTTTGTAAAAATCCATGACTGAGGCTTGTTTACAAGAGTGGCTTGTGAGTAGGTACCCCTGTGTGCTTGATCAGTAGACCCACCGGTTCTAAAGAGTATCATATTCATGTCAAAGGAACAAGTCAAAATTGTTTTGTGATGTTTTATTGGAGTGTGCCTACATGAGGTTGCTTACTGTTATGTCTTTGGATTTCAGCTGCAAGAACTGTTGCCTAAGAAGGAGTTGGCATGATTTTATAGCACTGATGAGATTTGGAGTAAGGGTCTTGTCCCTTCATTTTACATCCAGCAGTTGCTTGGGTAGCTGAGAATCAGTGGATGACTCTTCCTGGATGACACATGTTAAAACCACACACGTCCTCCACTGATGTGTCCATGAGAATGGGACCAGATGAGAAATGGTAACTAAAGAAGCTGAGTGCACCAGAAAACAAGTCCTTTCACATGTCCCATTCTGACAAGCAGAATCTATAGGTTTGTCTGGTTTTGAAAAGAAAGCTTCAATCAACCAAGACCAGTTTTTTTATAAGGTAATCTTGATGGGTTTGGGAGTCACAGTAGGTAGAGTGAGTGGCGATCTGTTGCCTAAATATTATGAGCGATGAAAATCATGTGGCTCTAAGAAACAGCAGAGTAGATGATTGATCAAATGTGATGTCTTCCTAAAAGCAGTGTTGCTAGGGCAGCTGAGATGAGATTGGGAGTGAGAGGGCGGCACTAGAGTCTTGGAGAAATGTAATAAACCTAAAGATGCATTGGATCAACCTGCTTGGGATCTGAAGTTGTAATCTGGTGGCTGATACACTTGTTTCTGATTTCCTCTTACAAGTGAGCAAGTTTTGTATGTGCATGGACAGATTCTTTTTACCTCTTTAGGTCAGAGTGCTCCTGGTCATTTTTTCTGCTAATGATCTTGCTTCTTGTTTAGAAATGCTTTTTTAAAACCAAAAAATTTCCCTGAAGATAAATGATTCCTCTGCCTTCCTCCTGTGAGCAAGTTGTTGTTTACGTATGTCCTGCACATGGCTATACTTTGTGATAGGTGCATCGTTTTCTTTTTGAAAAGTGGACAATGAGCTTTTAACTACTGATTTGCTTGTTTCCCACATTATGTCATTCACGCTTCCCTGTGGGAAGTCCTGTTGCTGTTCCCAGTACTGGTCCAACAGATATAACCAGCCCTGGTGTAGCGGGGCCAGCTGAGGGGCAGGGATTCTGAAAACGTTTGCCTGCCTTTGGCTTTGAGGCTTATGTGTGGGTGTTAACTTCTTGTTCAAGTCTTCTGAAAGGGGAAATGCTCTTTATTTAGGAAAAAATGAGTCAATAGCTTTATCTGGCTTTCTTGCTTTCTCTGTGCGTTTAACAATGTTGCTTTCTACTGGGAGGTGTTGATCCAGCTTACCTGGAAGCAGTGTGCATCTGGGCTGTTTTTCAGAGGTGATGAGTAAGTCTCCTTCTGAAGCTAACGTGGTGTGTGGGCACCTCAGAACCCGTGAAAATCAGCTAGTGAACTTTTTTCATGGTTTTCCTTAAGTGTCACTTAAAAGTTAGTTAAAATTTCAGCTCTGTGGAGCTGTTAAGCTTCACCGAAGTACAGGGTCAATGCGGCAGACAAATCCTGCTTTCTTCCCTTGGCCAATATCGTGATAATTTCCAAAATGCCAGGAAATTTTTCTGTCTCCTTTTCTGCTTCCGGTCAGATATCTGTTCAACAGAGGAAAGAGACCACCTCATTTACCAAAGTCAGTTCGGAAGTGTAAGTAGCACTTGCTCGTGTGAAAAATCATAGGTTTTGATTTCTAGAGTTTTAATCGCTTTAAAGAAAAAGATGTTAAACAGATTAATTTAACTGTGTGAATAAGTAATCACATATAAATGTAGAACGATTTAATCAAGCAAATTAACTTGCTCAATGTAAGGATGTAGATGAGCACGCTTTTCACATGAAAAGCTTGGTGGTGATGGAAAGGAGCGACCAAACTGAGCTGGACTCCCCTGTTCCCATGGGGCAGGCAAGACCCGCACCCAGGGCTTGTAGCTGCAGCCACGGGTGCAGGTGTGCTTTTGCTCCATGGCATCTCTGGAAAGGGGACTTCGGGTTTCAGTGCTTATGCTTTGTGGATCAAAGCGCACTTTGACTGTGGCTGCCTCTGAGCGGAAACAAGATCTACCAGAAAGTTATCTGGATGATTTGTGTTGGTTATCTGCCGCATAAACTCACGACAGAGTAGCTCACAGTTTTATGCCATTTCCTGATATGGCACAGGGAACATCCAAGACTGAGCGTGAGAGAAAGAGAACGGAGAGATATTGGGCAAGAGCTTACAAAATTATTTCTGGTCAGGAGACTTGATATCAAGTGTAACGTCAGTGAAAGGGATTTCAGAATTGTTTTTTGTTGCTGCTGTAAGCACAATTATAAGCTTTCCAGTTTGTCTGACCCATCATCCTGAAGTGCTGTCACCAGTATCATTAGCAAGCCAAGTGTTGCTAACATACTCAAATGCACAGCAGAGTTCTGGCTCTTCAGTGTCTGGATGAACTCCCAATATTAGGAACAGGAGTCAAACAGCCATCCTTTCTCCTGTGCTAACGCACACCCCGCCATTAGCAGTCTGAAGGCAATTTTAATAAAATACATAGCCCTGCTGAGCTGGTCTCAGAAGATAAATAAGCGATGTAGTAAAGAAGCTTTTGTTTAAAAGTAATTATTTAAACTGTGCATTACAGGTAATTTTCCTTTACCAGTAAAGCAAATGCTATCAGAATTTCAATAATAGCTTTGTGTTACTTGTCTAGATAACATGATATTGTCATTTCCAGGAGCTTAAAACGCTGTTTTATTTTCGTTTGTGTCAAATATAAGGGTAAATGAGACCTGAATATATATTAAAAAAACCCCATGGGTTTTGTATAATTTTCTGAAAGCAGTATTTTGTTTTCTAACCTTTTATAGTAATATAACAATCTAATGATAGTTTCATAAAGTATGAACTTAAATCAGTAGAGTGAGGAGCATCTTATTTTCTGTTTGCGTAAACATGCCGATTTCACATTTGACAGAAAATACTGTTCTTTGTAGAGGTCTGTCAATGATAGCAGTAACAGCGTGGTAACTTTTATAATGTACATGCAGGCATAGCCAAACACCGAGGGCTTTAAGCCAGAAAAAGCAGAGGTGTCATTTTCTACTCAAGGTATTTTTCACTTTCAGAAATGAAATTAAGAACTTAGCCTTTCTGTTTCTTCCTCTCAGCATTATTTCTGCAGCGTAAACCTCTAATGATCACAAACCAGTTTATTACAAGGAACACGAAGCGACTAAGGGAAGAAAACAACTTTTTTTTTGTCTTGAAATAACTTCTCTGTATTTGGTCTTTAACTGAGAGGATGGGCATTCTGTTATAATGAAACCTTTATTATTATTGCTATTATGGATATTTGTATATTTTCTGTTTCAGGTATGGATGAAGGAAGGGTTGCTGCTTTGAGAGTTGACAGCCTGAAGCCCTGATTGTGCAGCTGCGCCCATGTGGGGTTGTCCCTCACGGTGCTTGTGTGCAGCCATGGCTTCTAGCTGAGAGCCCCACGGCATGCTTTGGCTGCAGGGAGTTATGGCAGGAAAGATACCTGAGTGCATTAAGGATGGCTTTCAACCCAAGTTTAGGCCTAAATTCTGCCTAATCTCTAACCTAGTGTTTTCTTACTAGATGTCCCTAGCACTTAAGAAATGCCTAGCCAGTTGAAAGTGGGGAGGCCCAGGGATTAGGTGGATTTTTAGATCGCTTACATCTGGCTGTAGTCTGTCTGCACCGGAGTTTCCAATTACCCAAAATGGAGAAAATAGCATTTCCCTCCTTCAGAGAAGATTTGTGAGGATCAGTGTGTTTGAGATTGTGACAGTAGGATATATCTGTAACTTACATAGGTAATAGATCAACTTAAATACTTTTAATAAAAGTGGGCACGATAATTCATTGCTCTGTCACAGGAATATTGTGACTTAGTGTGTTTGATCTATGTGAAAGAGGTTGAGATCTTTTGATTAAAAAGTGATATTGATATAACTGTGTGAATTATGAGCGTGCCTGCTTCCACACTGAATTTACTTTTTGACCTAGCTAGGCTGGAGTTTTAATCTGTGGTGAGCAAAAACTGTTGTCCCCTCTCTGGAAAGTTTTGCCCGTTTCAAGCGTGCTGACCCTCGCTCGGCTTTCTCCCACTTCTGCTATTCGGGGAGAAGGTCGCCTTTCCCCCCGGCGGACGGCAGAGCAGGCAGCCGATGCCAGGCAAGGGTCTTGCCGATCAAGAGCCCGGCCGATAGCAAGGTAGCGCTGCGATTTGGAGCTGGCAGGCAGAAATCAAAATGCCGCCCCTTGGCTGCGGAAAAAGCTAAAGATTTGTCTCCAGCAAGTAACAGGCGCCAAGGTACTGTCGCCTGTTTTCTAATTTTAGCGGGAAGGCTGGCAGGGATCTTACCTAGACAGACAAGCGTTGTTTCTGCCCGGGCCGATCTGCTGCTGCGGGTGCTGTTCCAAGTTGCTCGGCTCGGTGCCTCCCCGGCTTTCAGGAGGTGGTGTGCCGGCGGGAGGGAGAGGGGAAACCCCTACCCTTTCCTCAGAAGGCTTGTGAAACTTCTGAGCCTGTTTCAAGACAGTAAAACTCATACCTTGTACTAGCTCTCTGAAAAGAAGTGCTTGTAGAAATGTTATTAGTAACACAGTGATTGATTTACAAAGCCTGTTTGAAGTGCCTGCGATGATACGTGTGGCTGGACGCCTGTGAGAAGGTCCTGCATGTCCTCATCACCTGGTGACTTGGGTGCGATTCCAGTGTGGAAGCGGAAGTGGTTAGAGTCCCCCGAAGGGAAAAGAGAGATTGTCTTCCCCACTCCAAAGTGACTGGGGCTCGCGTGATTGTTACACAGCATTTTCCGTCAAATTGCTCTGGTTTTTACTTTTGAATTTTTGGAAATGAGTGTCTAGGGACATAATAAAGGAGTCTGAAATAGTTTTCTATCTCCTTCTTTCCTTGATTCACGAGTCATCTTTGCTGCTTGGAGGTTGTGCTCTGCAGTGCATCCACCTAGGTGTCCATCCACCTCTGCCTCTTCCAGAGTGGCATGATATTCCAGGTGTCACTAGAAATGTCTGCGGTAGGGAGCTGGTCAGCCAATTCCAGGACAGGCTTTATTGGCACTTTAAATGGTTGTCTCAGTGGTCTCAGAGCACTTTAGAAAGGGAAGTGTCATTCAGTACACCTATTTTGCCCTCGGAGAAATCAAGGCGTGAGGTAGAAACTGCAGAAGGTTTCAGCGACGGAGCCAGAGGTCGCTCAAAGTCCTGCTCTGGGATGTGGTTTGGTGACGCCCTTAGCATCGAGGCCGCTAGAAGAATGCGGCAGGCTTGCTCTGCCGTCCTGCTGCCCTCACCACGCACTCCCCCAGCTCCCCTTTGCCCGGCATTGGGCTCTTCTGCCCCACCACAAGCCCAACCAGAAAGTTAAGCTGGCAGTAAACTGGCTTTGAGAAACAGTGAAGCATTTTCTGCTGGTTTAGCTCACCGAATTGGTTCCTTGTGAGCTCATACAAATGCCAACAAGGCGCTGTTTTTGTACGGTCTTAAACAGCAAACACGAAGTGATCTGTCACATTTTGAACATGTCTGTAAGAACACTGCAGCTAATAGTGTGGCTGTACTTTTGTTCAAATAGCCCATATTCAGATATAACCTTAAATTCAAGAGAGCCTATTGGCATACATTATTACCATACTATTAACACTAGCTTTTTAAAATGTGTTTTTCACTCTTGTAATAATGACATGCCCAACGCTTAGCTGTTCTAGGCATTACATAAATAATAATTGGGAGGATCATTTTGCCAAATGTGGCTCGAGGTGGACAATACAGAGGAGTTGATATTTATCACATTTCAAAGGTCATTTTCACAATCTCTGCTAAAAGCTGTGCTTGCTCCAAGCACATCTGACTTGATGGAGGGTAAGTTCTGCCGTTTTGAGAGGGGTAGTTTTTGTTTATAATTGTGAATGTGTTTAGCCACATGAGGCTGTCAATCAGTGAGACGAAAGCCCAGTAGGATTATTTCTTTAAGTGGCCAATTTCCCCCACCTTTTCCTCCAAATCAAGGACAGATGAAAGGTCATGATTAAAACAGTGATTTTTTCCTAAATTGTAAGTAACAGTTTGCAACTGTTTTTTAACAAGATGTCAAAACTGTATTTTATCTTGGGGAAAGGGGGGAGGAAGAAAATTATAAGTTCTTGAAAATGTTGGCGATTTTCCAAAGGGTTGTGTTGAAATTTATTTTAATTATTGTACTTGTATCAGTTCCTAGCAGGGGTAAAAGGGGGGAAAAATAATTCAGTACAGTATTATGCAGCTATGGATTAAACAATTAATGGTGAACCTCTGTATCCTGTTAGTATGTTTGAATTCGTTATTTCAACAAATTGTTTTATGAGCCAGTGACTAGTGGATTTAACAATTTATTTTGCAGTCAAAACAGAACAGAAGAATAATTGTCTTGCTGAAGCACATCTTTATGTGTATGAATCTATCCAAGGAAGTAACCGGAGACAGTCGAATAATGCAGAATGTAATTAGGAAGTTATTTTGTCCCAAGAGTCTGGTTTTTCTTATATGTGGTCAAGGAACTCACTGTCTGGGAGGTTTTTTGGCACCAGTCTGGTGACCATTGCAACAGCTACCATCCCTAAAAGCGTTGAGGACTTTGGCACAGTCAGCATTTTCCTGGCAGATACCTCAGTTGGCATTGTATGTGGTGTCTTTCTCTTGAATATGTGCTAACCACTCACAAGTCAGAAATAACACTTCTTGACTGATCGTGGCATGTAGATAATCGCCGAAGTAAATACTTCCATGAACAACCGTTGAGCTCTATTTTGTGTGCAAGATCTATTAACAGTGACCATATAAAAAGACATTCTTAAGAAGTACTACAGGGCAAATTATCTAAGCATGTGAGGACGTAACTAGTGTTTCTCTTTGCAGTTCACGTTAGAAGTATGCTAAGATCCTCATTATAACCTTGTGGAATTTTGGCTAGATGGATCTTCATAAATATTATTTATGTTAAATATTTCTTTCTCAAATTAGGCATGAAGCCAAGATACTGTCTTTCTGTGTTGTTAGGTAACACATTTATCTTGATAAGGAAGGTGAAATGGATAATATTATAATTGCAATAGCTTCTAGTTTTCCATTATAGTGTTTTTTTTCTGCATTGATATGATTTCCTTTTTGCCATGAAGAATCCTGCACGTTTGTAATGTGTGATAAAATGCGCGTCATCTCCCACCACCACAAGGGATGTGTAATTGGATACTTACTCTATCAGTGATGTTGAGTGGTACAAGTAATACTGGGTGACTTCAGCCATCTTAGCACTACTACACAGTTAATCCACCAATTTGATAGTGCACAAGGCCCATGAATCGGGTAGAGTTGACTATTTAAAGGATGGTCAGTGAAGTGAGTAATTTCTGGGTGTATTTTACAACTGCCAAAGTCCTCTCAAAGAAAGGTCCTGTGTTTGATATGTACGTAGCTTTTATGACCGTTTTTTGCCATTTCCTTTCATTCTCCTGTGCTGAACTATTGTGAGTTTTTTACATTTGAGTGAAGAGCTTCCCTTTTTCTTCGTGTGAGCAGATGACCGGAAGATGATGGCGCACCCTCTTTACAAACTTTTAGGTTGGCTAAGAAAATTGACTATTGTTTTTTGTTGTGGTCTGGGTTTTTTTGTTGTTGTTTTTTTTTAAAGTATGCATATACTTCTTTGGTAGTTGGTTTAAACTATAGACAAGATGCTGAAGCAGCCTTCTAAGTGTCCGTAGTGGTTGGCGGAACTGACAGCGTGTTCTGCTGCATACCATTCTCTTACTTTCCGCTTCCAGGTGAGTCACATAAACATCTAGCGCCAAGCTGTAGGACTAAGAGTGTAGTGTGAGATAACTATTCTCAGGACTTCTCCAAAACATCAAGGGTGTTGATGTTGCATAGATGTGTTGCTGTGAGCTGTTTATCACTAAGAGCATTGCTGGGGAGGAGGGGTAGAAGCAGAAGTGTTGCCCAGGCTGCTTGTGAAGAAGGATGCTCTGTCCTTCTCCTACTTTGGTAGCCTGGATTCACTAAAAATAAGGCATTTCTTGGCTTGGCTTTTTAAGATTAGTTTATTTGTTGACCTGTTTCCAAATGGCAAAATGAAATTAGAGGGATGTGGAAAGGGAGAAGGTCTGGGTCAGCAAGACAATTGATCGGAAGAAAAACATGTGAATGCGGTGGCGGGAACACTTGCAGAGTGTGCCTGTATAAAAATATAAACAGTAGGCCATTTAAAGGGATGGGAAGAGGTGGAAAATAGTAAGTTTTTACATGCACAATCATTTCCTTCCCTTTCACTACAGGAGAAGAAAAAAAAAAAGCAGATTATTTGTTTCAGAATCTTGTCTGGAACTCTTGAAATGATTTATAGACAAGGTGTGCTGTATACAAGAGCTTGTACTGGCTGCCTTGCTGATGAATTAGGGCCCTATTCTACAAAAAAAAAAAAGTTAGCACTTTCTTCGCAGCCATCCTAGGCATCCGTGGTGCGGAAGTCAAATGTAAATTCTGGCTGAATTAGACCTTTATGGAAGCAGTGTTCAAATAGCCTGTGAGGAGAAGAGAAACCATTCAGGTTGTGGGCCTCAGTGTGCTTCAGAGTCCTTCAATCATTGCTATAATTCTCTGAAAGCAAACTAATAAAACTTCCTATTGACTTGCACTTGTGTGTGCTTTGAGCAGTTATTTATAGTCTACCATCAGCAGATTAAAAATCAATTAAAATCCATAGAAACAGACAAAGTTACATGCTCCTCTTTGCTGGTAAGGACTTTTTCAAAAGATTTTACATTAATACTTGCTGCTTGGTATTACTGAAGATAAAGAATCAGATTCGGGCAAAGTCCATGCATCTTTAACTCTACAGATCTGTGCGTCTTTAACTTTACAGAAGCCCTGCTAAGAACCTCTTATCCTCTGTACCTCTTGCCCTCTGTAGAAAAAGAAGAATTTATGCAATTCATTTAACTGAAATGGAGATGCTGAAAGCTCTCCAGTACTACCATGATGGATGCAATTGCAAATGTGTAGGGAAAACAGTAATCTTAATGATAAAATGATAAGTTTAATACCAGTACATTAGAATGGAGAGCAAAGTTTAGTACTACTAATACATTAAAATAAAGGCAACTTTGATTCTATTCCTGATTTTCCATGGAAGCCCCGCAGATTAATTTGGTTCCATCCTGGCACTTAGGGGGACGCTGCATGGTTTCAGGGAGATGGCGCTGGGCTGACTGTGGAGACCTGGTTCTGCCTGTGACCTGCTCTGGGGGATCTCTGCATGCGTGGGTTTTTNGATTCTATTCCTGATTTTCCATGGAAGCCCCGCAGATTAATTTGGTTCCATCCTGGCACTTAGGGGGACGCTGCATGGTTTCAGGGAGATGGCGCTGGGCTGACTGTGGAGACCTGGTTCTGCCTGTGACCTGCTCTGGGGGATCTCTGCATGCGTGGGGTTTTTTTCTTGAGTTTCCTCTCCATCTGTTTGCCTCCCGTTCTTTGCAAGTCTAATCTGTTTATACTATTTAAACGCTCAAAGGTAGTGCTGCTTTTTCCGTTCTTTATAGGTATGTGCTCCAAAGACTGTTATTGAATAGTCATGATACTTGGTCTAATATGTTATTCATGTGTAGACAGGAAGGATATAATCTACATGTTTAATTACTGTTTTTATTCATCCTTTCTGTTTCATATCTTGATGCAACTTTTATCTTAAATGGAGTTTACAGTAACTAAAGAAGCCGTTACTTCAGTGTGTTGCAGTGATGTTCAGGTATCAACCACAAAAGGCAATGCCGATTATGCAATTAAGACGGATAGCCAAGCACTGAGAAACTGAGGAGGGGGAAGGGACAATTAGGGTAACTTATGCAACCTTATTTAGTGCTCTTGTGGGTACGCGTGTTGGTGGACTGCTGTGTTTGATATAGAATAACTATTCTGTTGATGGAAGGCTAAAGAGAAGCCAAAAAGGAGTTGCCTTGTCAGAGAGGAGTCTGAATAACATAGAGTAAATAAGGCCAGACTTTTAAAACAAATGCTGAAAATAGGCAAAATATGAAATGACTGTTTGTTAAGCAAGCAGAATCTATACTGTGGATGACATTTTACGTAAAAAAGACTGGCATGATATATTTGTAGACTGCCACGATACATGCGCACAAGACAACTGAATTAAGGTTGCACAGTCAAATTCCGCAGTTTTCTCTTTCAGCTCTTTACTTTGCGACCTGAATAGTGTTTATGTACGGGTGTGTGTGTGGGGGAAACCAGAAATGTCACTTTGTCAGTCATACTGACTCCTCGTCATCGTCCTTGTGAGAACCTCACATCCAGCTGCACTGATGTCTGCCCCTCTCTGCCTACAGGAGTACAGCTATAAGTTGCTGCCTTTTAATCAGCCTGGAGAGAGGGAGAATTGTCAGGGTGCTGGGGAGGGAGGGCAATTTTTTTCCTAAGCTGTTGTCCCTGTTTACCCATCTCCACCAGTCAATTCATGGCTTGTCTACGCTGCGAATGGTCTTTTTGTCTTAGTGCCTTTTTTCCCCACTAAATTGGTTCTCGTCTCCACTTTTTGGTGGATGCTGGCACTCTATGCTTGTTTTCGTCTCACTCATTCAGACTACCAGTTAAAGTTTTTTCATATTCCCTGTTTGTTCTGCAACAGCCCTCGGTCACCTGTTCACATTATTCATCTCTCCTAGCTCCAGATGTCAGAAGATCTCCTCTTGTGGTTCTGCAGTCTTCTCGCTTTCCTGATGGCATACTCCAGCACCTCGTTCCACTGTTGTTTTTAGCAATCTAGTAACTCTCTTATTTCTCTCACCCGCCCCATTTAGTGGCTCAGAAAGCCATGCCCCCACTCTGCCCCAGTGTGGGCACTGACTGCAAAGGTGAGCCCACCTCCTCGTGGGTTCCTGGGGCTCAGGGGTGCTCAGGGCTCTGTGCAAAGCACAGCATGGTCAAACTTGGGCATCGGGAGCGGCAGGCATCTGCCCACTGAAGGTGGGATCTTAAAATTACCTAATTTTTTTCAGCTGAGAAAATATTTCTTGGGTCTTGTCTGTATTCGTAAAGATTCAGACATTTTCAGATATGTTTGCCTAACTCCCTCTCCAGATTTGTATTGTTAGCACTAACAAATGAATTTACTGAAGTTATTATATTAAGATGCTGAAGTTCTTTTGCTTTCCGTTTTGTTACTATGTATACCTTCTAAAATCTGTCAAAAAATGTGTCTTTTTGAAGCTATACAAAAATACCCTTGCTTTCAATAGTGCTACCATTTCATTCTTGGAACATCATATCACTGCACTGCTTTCAGGATTGATTCGGCTACCTTTTTCTACACTGAGCCCTGACTCATAACAATTAGCATTACATACGTGCCAAATTGATTTCTCAAACAGTGATGCTTTTCTGAGAGGGATTTTACTTCCCAAGCATTCTCACTGACCGAGACTGCTCACGTGCTGGGGTATTAGATAGCAGAGGGTCAGAGTCCATCCTCCAATCCAGTCCCATTCAAAAAGAAACAAAACCAAACTGATGAGGCTTTCACTATTTTACTTGGATCCAGAGAGTTGTATTTCCAGATAAAGTCAAGGTTCCTACATTTCTGAGTTATTGTAACATAAAGTATTAACTGTCCTCCTAGAGCTATACACTCCTTCAGTTCTTTCTCAGCATATCATTTCTCTTTTTAGAGATCTGACCTTTCTGTAATTCTTCTAATCTATGGAATAGTGCAGTTTATCTTTTCTTTTACACATCATCTTACTTAGGGTGGCTGAGTGGAGGAATGGAGTGGGGATGCATGTATCTTCTTGTTACTTTTTTCTGACTCAGTGTTTAGTCATTATTTTCAGTATCATTTAATCTGTGGAATGTTTCCCCATATGTCAGGCATATATTAAACATGCATCTGAGATCTATACTACAGTAAGCCCTTTTCAGATATGACGCTTAGCAAAGGACAGAGTTCAATCCTACAGCATTTATGGAAGCGAAGCTGTTTCAAATGCTGTTATTTAAACAAATACCAAAGCTATGTATTCTTGTTTTGTTAAACATGTAAATCAGGTTTCCCTGTATACCTCATTTCCCTTGGAAGTCCATTTCTTTGTATTGTCTACAGAAACACTTTGAGGTATTAGGTTAGCAAAGTTTTCTCATACTTAAACTGTGGTACCCTTTGTTACAAGATACTGTAAGTGTTAAAAATTCTTGCGAGAATCCATTCAGTACTATTAAGCATGGAGATACAACCTGTGGCTAAGGAATTTCCTGTGTCAGATATCCCTCCATGCTTGTAGATGGTATGTTGAATATTACTGTATGTTTGTCCTCTCTGACCATCTGCTACCTGACACTGTTCGAGGCAGGCTGCTGAACTAGGCAGGTCTTTGAGCTGACCCGGTAGGCTTGTTATGAAATCAATACAGTTGGGTATGTCTACAGTTATCAGATGGTTGTAAATCAATACTGTGGTTTTGTACCTAGCTCTTGTTCTTCTGATGTATTTGTAATAATACTTTGTCGGGTCTGTCGTCTGTACATGCGTGCATACGTACAAGAATACTTGAGTGTTTCTATGAACGTCTAATGTGTTACAAGACTGTGAGGTCCTGATTCAGGGTGCACACAGTTCGTAGTAGTCTTCCCCTAGGTTTCATCGCATATTGAATCTCAAACTAATCAATAATTGTTTTAAAGATGTAGCCTCAATGTTTAGAATTTATGGGAGGAGCATAAAAAAATACAACAAGCAACTGTGAGAATACTCTCAAAATTATACTACAGAAGCTCTGATTAGTAAGTTTCTTTTCTGCGGAAGTTTACTATTAGTTTATTGAGAATGTTGGACCTAAGACTATTTAGTTTTCTTTAGCAAATGTGTTTGGATGTTTAATGTAGTGGGGTTTGTATGCTAAAGGATGGAAAGCACAGGAGAATAGGTATTCCTTAACCTTCCTCTTTGGTGTAATTACTGAGGAATGCTACTTATTGTAGGGTTGTGTATTTGTGCGTGTTTTGAGAGAAGGATGGGGGATTACTTTTTAACAAAGAAATGGAATTCCTTTTCCCAGACAATTAAAATTGTGACTCTAGACTTGCTAATTTAAATAACTTGCTGGTTAAACAATTTTATAAAACTCTCCCTCTACTCTGCCCTGGTGAGGCCACATCTGGAGTGCTGTGTCCAGTTCTGGGCTTCCCAGTTCAAGAGAGACAGGCAGCTACTGGAGAGAGTCCAGCGGAGGGCCACAAAGATAATTAGGGGACTGGAGCATCTCTTCTGTGAGGAAAGGCTGAGAGACCTGGGTCTGTTTAGCGTGGAGAAGAGGAGACTGGGAGGGGATCTCATCAATGCTTATAAATACCTAAAGAGCAGGCGTCAAGAGCATGGGGCCAGACTCTTTCCGGTGGTGCCCAGTGACAGGGCAAGGGGCAATGGGCACAAACTAGAGCACAGGCAGCTCCACCTGAACGTGAGGAAGAACTTCTTTACTGTGAGGGTGACAGAGCACTGGCACAGGCTGCCCAGGGAGGTTGTGGAGTCTCCTTCTCTGGAGATATTCAAAACCCGCCTGGATGCGTTCCTGCGCACCCTGCTCTGGGGGCACCTGCTTTAGCAGGGGGGTTGGACTGGATGATCTCCAGAGGTCCATTCCAACCCCTACCATTCTGTGATTCATTAAATGTATTACTGTTTTGTGAACATTAAACACATTTTTGGAAAATACTAATTTCCCATTGGTTTTCTTGTCTCCTTGTTGCTTTTATTTGAGACTGTGTGATAATCCATCCTCCACACACCAGAGGTTGGGGATTTCTGAGACTGCTCTGGTCCTGGTTTTAGCAGTACTGTTGCCCTCTCCTATGGCTTTTAGCTCTGTTCTTGTGAACACTAGATGTTCACTGTGCAGACTGATTCAGGATGAGGGAGCTGACTGGTAAAGAGTTTGCAGTAACCTGGTATCCTTGGTGATAATGTCAGCCTTGAGTGTGGTACCCTAGCAGCTGTGATCCTGTGTCTTTTCAGGTTCACAAAACCTGGTAGCTATCTCTTTCTAAAGCCCAAAGACCAGCGCAGAAAGATGATGAGAGAAAAACAAATAATCTTAGATTTTTCAGGGAAAACTGGTAAAAAATGTTCAGCTCCAGAAACTGATACGCATCAATCTGCTTGACTTATATTTTGTTGACTATAAAAAAGACGGGATTGACCTTTTTTTGAGCATTTTTTGGGGCACAAGAGAAGGAATGGATTAGAATAACTTGAAATTCCCTTTATATGGGTACTTCCCCAACACCTACAAGCTTGAGAAGTTTGATTCTGATTATAACTGTGTTAGTGTCTGAGGAGGTTTTATGACTGTCATTTTTCAGTCACAGAGCAGCCCAGGTTGGAAGGGATCTCAAAAGGTCATCTGGTCCAGCCTTTCTTTCTTATTAGCGAACTTTAAGCTGAAACATTTCTTGGGCAAACCACCATGGCAAGCAGTTGTGCATATGAAGAAAAATAAGCTTTAAAATTGAACACTACAGCTAGTGCTTATCCTCAAGTCAAAGAGTACTGTAGGCCATGCTCAGTCCCCACAGGTTTTAGAAAGTTTGAATGAAATATGAGTGTAATCTTGAACATTGGTTATATAGCTCCTATTAACTTGTATTGGCTACTGATTATGCAATTTCTGTGCTGGTCACTTCGATTAGCCTTGATCGTTTAAAAAAAAAAAATCAATTCACTCTCCTGGTTTTAATTTTGATAATTCAAATTCACAGTATTCTTCATCTGCTTTGTTTGATGCTATACATAAATCAAGGTTATAGACAAAACCAATTCGTGAATGAAAAGTTTCAATTTTCTTTTCTTTTTGGCTACAACTACACAAAGAAATCATCATTTGGGCAACTAATATGCCTAAGTATCCTTCAAAAGGAACCGTGATATATTAGAGCTGTTCAAATGTCCTCACAAATCATTTTGCCTTACAGCTTTGATCCTGAAATATGTGAAATGATGTCTGATTTATGCCACTGATCCTTCTTTTAGATAGTTAAGTGTTCTTGCTTAATGTTATTAAATAAGTTCAAAGCAGCAAATAGGCCATCCTGGGCTGAGGACATTTGAAAAATAGTATTCTCAGCAGGCTGCATAGACAGTATATGTTCTTTAGTTATTTCCTTTGCTTTTTTGTGTAGAGCAAGCTACTGGAACTTTCTTCTGCTCATGTCTTTGATTACAATTGGTTTGGGTTGTGGGTTTTTTTTCCTCTTGATAGCTTTCTCATGGGCTTTGTTTTCATTGGGGTATTTTTTTGGGGGGAGTGGGCAGAAACAACCTCAGGACAATATGGGAAAATGGGGATTGATATCAGAGCCTCCCCTAACTGGGAGGCTGGCAATATGTGCTAGTAATGGTATAAAACAAGTTGTGTGACCCAGCTGAAGCAGTGCGAGAAAAAAACTCTGAGGATGTGAATAAGTGGGTCAAATTCACACTCTAAGGAGCAGAGTAAGTTTGACTACTTTTAATGAAAATAGTATCAATCTGTTGTGATTTCTGTTTTAACAGGCAAAATGAGAGAGATAAGAAAACTCTTGATTCTTAAATATTTATTTGTAGAAATATTTCAAACTTGCATCAGAGTAGCAAAGTGCAAATCTCTCCAGGATAAGGAATCGCATCAGCTCTAAATTTAGTAAACATTTTAATGGAAATGTCACACAGTTCACACACGAGATTTAAGGATTTCAATATGTTGTGAGCTTTATAACCAATATTATTCTTGTGAAGTTTCAATAGGAAATATTAAATCAGCATTTCCAGTCTGATATGATCCTTATTGAAGCAGAGTGCCATCTCAGTCACCTGCTGCTGGAGAAGAGCTATTAGCTAGAGAGAACATCACAACACTCATGCCTTCAGCAATACCAGCCCCTAAACATCAGGCTTTCAGATATAAGACTGAAAACAAAGATTAAATATTCACATAAGACATCATCCCGATACCTCTCTAGTTGTATTGACTTTCATGTCTAGATTGGGGAGTTGAAAGTTAACAACGTGATCTTGTCCTCACTTCCATGCCTCTCCAGCTTCTGAACTGGTTTTATGTCTGTCTGTCCTCACTTACATACTCCAGAAGTACAAATGTAAATGCATACAATGGCTGTTCTGGACTCATCCCTCTTTGGTAGACAATAGTGGGGTTTGTTGTTCACAACTCGTTGTACACGGATGATGTTAAATGATAAAAGAGGCTGTTTCTGGAGCTGACTGCATTGGACTCACGGTTATTTCCCTCGTGACTTTAGCAGACTAGCTGACTGTTCGCATCCTAAATGGCTTTCTAGAGGTTCCTGGTAGGTTTTTATAAAGTATTATTCTGTATGCTCGTTACACATACTTTCATTTAAGCTCGTGGATCCTGTTACCCTACAAGCTTTTCACAGAAACCACTGACGTCAAGCTAGTAGTATGAACGAGACAGTTTTGGCCTCATGAAACTTGCCATCGATTTTAGATAACTGCTACTGCTGGCAGCATAGATAAAAATACACATATGCTTCGTGGTAAGGAGGTTAGCCACTGCCGAGTTCTGCTGCTCCAGTTGGTCTGTTTACTTATAGTTTGGCCATCTCTGCATAATGCTACTACGCTCTTCAGTAAAGGGTAACTTGAACAATCCTGCGTTGCTTGGTGTTAGCTGCTGGGTCCTTCTCCTTTTTCTCAGGAAATTGAGACCTTCCAAAAGTTGACGTCAATATCGGTTTTGAGGTTCTGCTTGTTCGTTTAATAAGGTTACACTGCTAGCCCTCGTCCTTGTCAAGAGAGCTGTGAAAAACAGTGACAGCAATCTCTAGGAATGCCTTTTTTTTCCTGTGCTTTTCTGAGATCCAATCCTCAAAAAATATGGCCATCAGATTGTCTTGGAGAGAAGGCCAGATGGGTTGCTACTAGGTGTGGTGTTAAAGCCATTGTTTTTTAATGCTGACCTAAACCAAGATTATCCTGCTACCCAGATGGGATAGATTTGCAGTAGTGAATGAGAACCAGAAGGTTTGGTGTAAGCCAGAGAGAAACTGGCTGAAGTCTATCGGTGTACTATTTTAAATTCCCAACTCTTCATTGTTTAGCTTTTCTGTCATGAGCACTGTTTATAAAGTTCTCAGTCTTCAAATTTTTTGTCTAGTAAGCTTCCGTAAAAAAATGAGTGGGGCCATGGAAACAAAAGTGGTAATACAAATATTTAAATGTTATAAAAACAAAAATATTTTTAACAAATAGATATGTGTATTTCTACTTGCTCTTCCCATATTTTTATATAGCATCCTGAAGAAGTCTGCGCGAACGGCACAGCAGGCAGAGGCTCATCAGTTGCTTGTTTTGGTGGCTGTATCTGCTGCTCTTCATGCCAGCCACTTAATTTTTCTTTCACCCACTTCAAAGAATTTATTAGCCTGAGATTTAGGATGTCTGGATTGATAGCCATTCTCTGCTGTGAAAAAGCATAATCTTTGTTAACTCATTTGGTGTCTTTGTTACTTGGGGTCATGGACTGCGGCACGAGGTAAAATCACTTCTTACTTGTGCGGTTGTACCCCTGTTAAAGGGTAGGAGGAGTTCAGGTACTTCTCTTTAAAGAGGAGTTGAAGATAGAGGTGCTTCAGAGGGGTTAACGCAAGCGCTCCCATCTCTGACTTTGTGCAAAATACTACAATATTCTGGTTATGTTCCCAAAGGGTGCAATTTGCAATCATGTTTTCAGAAGGTTTTAGACCATTACATTCATGGGGAGATGGGCTGTATTGTTTTTCATGTTTGCTTTTTATATTTCTTTTAAAGGAAGAAATTCTTAAATAATAAATGAAAACACAAAGACAGCGAGAAGTGTGTTTTGTGATGGGGGTTGGGTTTTTTGATGTTGTTGGGAAGCTGCATTTCTGACACCCAAATGACTGGGAGCATTGGACTCTTGCTGTATATGGACAGACAGATCTAACCATTAGTGAACGCTAGAATGCAGGAGAGCCGGGGAGAGAGAGAGTGTGCGAGAGGGAGCTTAGTTTATTTCTGCAGTGTCACATCAATCTGCCCGGTTAAGTGATTGAAGGGGAGAAACGCAGGCTGCAAAAGAAACTGGGCCCTGATTTGTTCAGGGTCACCAGCAGTGGTTTGAAACCATCTTGTTTGCAGATACCTCTTTCATGTTATTAGGCTGTCAGTTGAGTGACTTCGTAAGATTTATGGCTTGAAGCTGGAGCGCGTGCGTGTGTGCGGCGATGGCAGTGATGGGCAGCGGGCGGCGCGGAACAGAGATGTTATTGAGAAGACAGTGATCCATGCCTGCCTTGATTGAGCTTTGCAGCCTTTTGTCTAGTCCTAGTTAACCTCCTTGTGCATTTTGTTTCCCATGCCGCGTAAGTAGCTCAAGCAGAAGGTGAAGCAACAAGCGGTGAAAGGTTGCTCATACCAACATAGCATCGCAATGGACTCGATGTGGACTTATCGACTGCATAATGATGGAATAAAGCTGCTTACTGGGCAGGTCCTAGGCTTAGCTCACTAATGTCTTTCATGTAGTTTTATTTACCGTAGTGTTGTCAAAGCCATTGGCTGAATGTTCCCTTGTCGCTGGTAACCTTGTAGGGAAATGTTGTCTTTGAAAGAAAATTCAGATAACACTGGCTCACACTGAAAGTGAAAATGTTTTGTTTTAAAAAAATAAAACATTGAGAGGGGATTACTTGATCCAAAGCAACATCTAATTAAACTTACTTTTGTCTGTGTATTAGTAGTAATTGGAGACTTTATTTTACATAAGTTTGAAACTTTTAAAATACTAGATTTTGAGAACATTGAATTTTTTTTTTTTTTAGAAATTGGCTATAACTCAGAAAATAATGCTTTCTTCTTTTCTGTTTATACAGTTCCTAGTTGTGCCAAGATCAAGGCAAGTATTTTAAAATGAGTGAGAAAATTTTCAGGAACTAGACTCAGTTTCAACTGTGGTGATTTAAAGTCAATAAAGTAGAGTCCAACAGTATAAAAGCTGGAGAATCTTTTTGAAATGAATTGTCACAGGCTTTCTCCCATTTGGGGCTTTATAAGAGAAAGAATTTATTTGTAATAATTTGTCTATAGGTTAAAGGAATAAAAAGAAATTGCTGTTCTGTTGACGTTCACTTAAAAAACAAGCTATATTACTTATCTGGCACAATTTGTATCTTGGCTTTCTGTTTCCAGCCATGTCAAGTTAATTAACTCAGAAAAATACCGTCGCTCGTAAATTCTTTGTAAGGATCTGCTAGCGCCTTTGGTATCATGGTAGGTTTCACGTACCTGACCACGAAATGCAAGTGCTGCTTCATGAAGATGTTCTACCACACTGTTGTTTGCTAATTGATACAGTTGTGTGAAAGCTTACAATAGTTCTGCAGAATTGAAAAGGGAGCTAATGTTTGTCTACACGGTGATTTCCTCCCTCTCAAGTTTGAAAATGAGCCCCTTGGTGGCACAGCCTTCCTAGGCAGTTGTAGTTCCCGTGTTGAAATGGTACAGCAGGAAGGCTGCAGTATGAGTCTTGCAGGAGAAAAAAGGATAGCTGCCTGCTTACCCCCTCCATATTACACCAAGAATTGCTTACTCTGCATCACTTTTATAGCCTTTCAAAATTTTGTATTGTGTAGTATACAATTTTTAGGCTTTATTTTAAATTTTCTCAGAAATTGTTCTTTTTTTAAAAAAAACAAACCCCCAAATCCTTACCTAGTTCCCTTTTTTAATTAATTCAACAAGAAAACACCTGTTCTTTTCATCTGTGATAACTGCACATTTTGACCCTATAGTAATCTGATACGTTTCAGTATAAATGGGATCTTGGTTGTGCAGACACAGAGATGCCATTCTTTCTCTGTTTATGGAAGAATGTTGACGAGACTCTGAGGTTCTTAAGCTGAATAAAATACTGCTTTCAGTAGAAAATTCTGTAACAAAGTCCTGCCATAATCCCTGGAGATTATACTGTCTTTAAGTCACAGAACAGAGACTTGGCAGACCATCACCTTGCCCTGTGCCCGGAATGGCCACAGCCGTGCTGTGTGACCTTGCGCCAAACCCATTCTCCCATCTGCAATCTGTACTCCTGCTGCAAAATGCATGATGCGTTGGTTGGAAAATGCCTAAGATCCTTGAATGGAAAACATTCTGTAGTATAACTGCACTATAAATTACACCATAAAGTTAGTAGTTAATTTGATTGATAGAATATTTTGCAAATGAAAATTCAAATTAATTTTTTTCGCCCTTCATTTTTGGTCATAAGGTAAATGAGATTTTGGGGAGGTTTTGACAAAAATATTTCTCATGAAGAGAATTCCGTTAAATTCTAAATTTTACCAAAAAGGTTACTTGAACTACTTTTAAAAATATGAAGTCATTCTCATCAACTATATTTAAACACTATTTTGGGAATTACAAAGGAGGACCAAAAGAGACATTGCCTGGGCACACAGGGATGGTGTCAGAAATGATAAAGCTCAGGCCAAGACTTGCAAGGAAGATCAAGGCTGCAAGGGCAGCCTGGTGGGCAGCAAGCTGGGCATCAGCCGGCAGTGCCCTGGCAGCAGAAGCGTCCAGCAGCCTCCTGGGCTGTATGAACAGGGACACAGTCTTGGGAAGCAAGGGATCATCTCCTCTACTCAGCAATTGTTAGATCATACCCAGAATGCTGTGTCCAATTTTAGGCCCCCAGTATAAGATCAAACCAGCATGAGTTCAGCGGAGGGTCACCATGGTGGTTGAATGCTGGAGCACCTGCCCTGTGAGGAGAGACTGAGGGAGCTGGGCTGCTTCAGCCTGGGGAAGAGATGGCTTTGGGGGTCCTAACAGCAGCCTGCCCAGTCCTGTGGGGATGAGGTTGAGAAGACAGAGCCAGGGTCTTCAGGTGGTGCGTGGCGGAAGGGAAAAAAGACAATGGGCGCAGATGGAAATCAGAAGTTCGGACTGGACACGAGGGAAAACATCTCTGTACAGGACAGTCACGTGGTGGGGCAGGTTGCCCAGGGAGGCTGTGAAGTCTCCATCCTTGGGGGCTTTCAGGACCTGACAGGATAAATAAAGCTCTGAGCAGCCTCTGTGCAGGAGGCCGGACTAGTAGTTACCTGAGGTCCCCTTCAGCCCAAATTATTCAGAGAGGGATTCTGTGATCTCTTCAGAGGAATTGGTACAGATTTGTTATTCTGTATCTCACATTTGTAATTTTAAGACATTCTTCAGAGAAACTTAGTGATGTGGTTGTTTGTTGTGCTGACTAGCAATTATGATTCCTGGAAGAAACAATATTCTGCCGGTTAAGAAACATTAAATGTAGAGTCTGGTAGAGTTTGGGAATATATGTTTCTTTTATTTTAAAGGCAAGGTGTTTGGAAAAGAGAAAAGGAACTGTATACCCCATGATTATTTCGGCCATTCTTGTTTTGCTTTTTCACTTGATTCAGTCAACTCTTGAAAGTTGTCCCGTATTCTTTTAATCGATTGTGGCGGCTATGGTATTGCTTTGTTCCTCGTTTTAAATGCTTTCTGCCTCTACTTTTCATCCGCTCACACTTAGGTGAAATTAAGAAGTCTGACTGTTGGGTATTACCTTTTAGACCTGCTGAAATAGCTCTTCCTGCTTGCATCCTTATGGTCTCATTAAGACGATGCTCACAGCATGCCTGACTCTAGTGAATATTTGCAGACCTCATTTGCCTACATTAGAGACAAAAAGCTTTAAAAAAAACCTTCTTGAGCAATAAACGGTTGAGTTTGTCAGTATCTGTGATCATATTGCTGGTGTCTCCCAAGGCCAGGGCTGAATGCTGTCCTTGTAGTTGGGTAACTGTTGAAATGCTTCATCCAAGCCCTTTCTGCTGCCGTGGTAATACACTTGGTCCATGGCTTTGTGTCGTGGTTTTAAAGTGCGAGGTCTCCTAAAATCAGTGAGAAGTGAAGCTGTGCGCCACTGTTATAGCAAGCCCTGTATGCTAAGCACTTACGTAGGCAATATTATCATTCCCATTCCTACTTTTTTATACCAATTACAGAGTCTAGGATTTTTCTATTTACTATTTTATTTTCATAAGTTCCATTTTTTTGAGTCAAGTTATGGTAGCTCATCATAAAGCAAGATCTAAGGTCTTCGAAGCAAAACCCAGATTCCAGTAAGTGTGAGTCATCTTTGTGGTTTACCTTTACAATTGTGACTCAACTGTTTTGTTTTCTCTGTGCTTAGACTTTCAGGCTGAGACTTTGGCTCTTTGGGAATTTCAAAAATCCTTGACCTATTCTGTAAGGTTGAGCTCATGCTTTAATGCCAGCCAAAATTTCCATTATTTGTCCACTTCATTTATGCATTGTGTTGTGCTTCAGCTGTTCACCTGCACACCACAAGTGGCTCATTTCATTCTCGAGTTGATGACGATATATGATGGATATATTTTTTTAAAGCATGTTAGAATCGCTTTGCAATGAAAGATGTCATATAAATCTGAAGTAATACTGATTTTACATTTTAATTCAACAAAATGGAACTGGAATTAATTGCAAAAGTATTAATCACAGGTGATGTAACTGTCGTGTTAATGAGAAGTGCTTGAAGATTACTGAGCTCTCCTATAAATAGATAGTAATCTCATGGATTTCCAACTCTTATTCACTCTGTTTAAATCTCATGGTCCGGAAGAGCTGGGCCAGAAAACATAAGAGGGGAGGTTTTTTTTCTGTTACAGCTATTGAATTTTCTTGACAAAACAGTTTTTAGAGAAATCTCTCAAGTTTATGAAAATAACCTTTTTATTATATTTTAATCGTTTTGCTATGCTTGTAACTCTAGTGAATATAGAAATAAAAAGCCATTAAAAAATGGCAGTCTTCGTTAGAGAGCTTTCTTGTTGAAATGGTAAAACAGAATCATAAAATTTTTAGAGAAAATTAGGATTAGCTTTTTTGATAGAATCAGTAATGGAAGTGAAGAAAGGAAGGTAAAAAGGATTTTCTTCATCTAAAGATGGATAAAGTGCCTCTTTGCTTGTTTTTCTTTTCAGCTGTTCATATTATAAAGCCCTGAATGGTAGTGCAAAACATTTACAAATTTGTGTAAAACTGTTTCTTCTTCATCTTGATTTTATTGTGTGCTTTTTTTTCTTTTGAAAAGTTCATCCCAGACATCATGGAGAGGAGGGCTACAAAAAATAATTTGTCTGTGTTCAATTTTGTAAAGTTCTTGTTTCTTTGGATAGTTGTCATTCTTACCTTTTTAAGCAGTAACCTGAAATGTTGCAAGTCTTTGAATGGATACGTGACTTCTACATTAGGAATGTTCATTCTGTTCCTATAAGCATATAATTCATTTTTAATCCGTATTTAATCAGTCTATAAAAATCAGTTTGCAAATGTTTGTTAGAATTTTCTAGATTTGTGTAGATCAACCTCCAGTGGATCCAGTCTTAAAAAGCTTGCTCAAGCCTTGCACAGGGCACAGCAGTGACATTTTTATCTCACCCACCTCCCAGGGCAACAGGTCCTAAGCCATTTCACTCTTAGTTCGCGTAGGTAACCAAACCTCAGACACGCCATTCCCAGGTGGCAGTAGATAAAAATACTCAAACTTTTTACAATTTCCACTTGTTCCTGGACTAGATATGCACTGTGTGTACAGTATGAAATGCAGTTGCACGGAGACCAGTATTTACTAGTTTTCGAGATTTGACTTTGAAATTGTCTTCCCTAACTTCTATGTTGCTATCTTCAGTTTCAGCCTTTAGTTTTTATGTGCAATGGATGTCACTGAAGCAGTTCTCTGCAGCCTTCCGATCACTTTTGTTTATTTCCATTAGCTGGGAAAGTTATTGAAGATAACTGGATGGTGATGTGCTTCTTTTGAGTTATCCTTTTAATACATACTGGAGTATTACATGGTCTGCGTAACAAACGTCGTCCACTTTTGATCAGGGTGACTTGTTCAAATAACACTGTGATTTGGCGTTGCCGTGCTCATGAGAGGACCAAATGAGGAGATAAAGCACTGGCCAAGACTTTTGTGTTTTCTTGTTGCTTGGATTACCAGTGATGACATAAGCATTGGCACCATTCAGATTGGGATGGGAGCGGTGCACGTTTATGCTACGTGCAAATGTTGCAAAAGTAGAGAAAGTTTTACCTCAAACTTCCCCCTAACAGTGTGTGTGGGCATTTCCCAAACTATTGACTTACGATAGAAGAGCTGTTATTGGATGTGTCATTCCTGAAGACATCAGTGAGCATTGCAAAACAGTTTTCCTCTGTCTGTAGCAGGGTTAACCAATCTATAGTCTGTGGGGCACACGCAGCCTGCCAGGAAGATTCCTCTGGCCCATGGTCCTCTTTGTTGTGTCCACTGATCCCGTTTCAGGGATGAGCTGCAGCCTGGATGACTTATTGTGGTAGGTGTCATGCAGCAGGGAGAGATGTGACGTACAGCCCCACTCCCTTTACGAGAAAAGGCTGTCACTTATACACCTGCATGATTGCGTTGTGCTGTTTTAGAAGATAGAGTTTGGGGCAGAAGGTTTCCTAGCTTTGTAACAAGATTTCCTCTTTGTGTGTGACCTCTGGCCTCTAATCAGATGATTTTTTTTTTTTAATAATATGGACTGAGGCATTTAACCAAAGAGAGGGCTTCATCTTAGGTTTCCTCTTCCTAGTCCGTGATCATGATTTGAATACTACTTCTGGAATTTGCTATGTACACTCACTGAAAATTCCCATTCATCTCTTCCCCACCTTTACTTCAGCTAGCTATTAGCAAGTTGTGAAAGACTGCTTGCAGACTCCCTAACAATTTTCGCTTCCACTTTATTCTGTGTATCAGTGCAGATATAATCACTGCAGTCCATATCTACTACAGTTTAAGGTTAAAATTTAGAGCCAGTCACAATTTTTTTCATCCATAAAACTTACTTTCCTCTGGAATTTTTCTAATGAAACCATACATTTCTGTTGGAATATGTTCAATAGTTTGAAATTGCACAGTTTTTCTCAAGGATGGGAAAACTATTCTCTGCTCTGCTAAATTAGAGAATCTTGAGGAAAAATTGTGGGCAGGTTTCTTACGTACTGTAATAATACATGGACCTACTAAACAAGAGAAATGTGGGGTTTTTTTCATTTGTTGCCAGCATAAACAGGTGTTTTGTCCATAGAGGATTGTGATAAGAGAGCTGGCTGCTATAAAGCTTTCAGGATTTGCTATTTTATATGCAATCAGTAGCAGTCTTGTCTTTTCTCTTAGGATTTTTGGGAACAGTAGTAGTGGGCAAGTCATCTAAACATCTCCAGTTGTGTCTCAAGAGCTGCGAGTTCAGAAATGTTGTAAACCTTAAAGTATTTCTTTCAGATGTAGTGTTAGTGTTTTTATAATAATATCAAGCCTTTATGTACGGTACCTCTCATTCTAGAGCACCCCAAAGCACTATATAGACTTAATAGAGAGAAAAAGCCTCCCCCCTCCTCTTTTCATGCATGCACCCCACACATACCCCCTCAAAAGAGGAGAGGGAACCCCAGACCTATGGGCAGTGGTTGTTTCCTTCAGTGAATTTATTCTGTTTGCTTCGTTTCCCCTCTGCCATGTTCCCCCTCTGTCAGGCTGCCTGGAAGGGAGCAAGGAGGAGGAAGAAGGGCTCAGAAAGTCCCATCAAGGAAGCAGAATTGATGTGGTGAACTTCCATGTGCTCTCAAGTTTCCAGACACCTTCCTATCCCTATCCCGCTTGCATAAAGTTTTGAGGATTTGCAGGGACTGTCTAACTAGGACTATCTAAACAGGATTTAACCCTTGTAAAAAGCAGAACTTTTTAAGTTCTTTAAGTTGTTTAAGGGCATTCAGAAAAAGAAGCCTGTTAGAAGGGAGAGTGGGGTGGGGGGAAGCTTTGCTGAGCTGCCACTTTTCGGGCATAGTCGGCCAAAGAAACATTTCTGGTGTATAACCTACGTGGCCAATGCGTGGATGAAAAGCAAGCAACAGTAAGTTAGTTTGAAGTGCTGGGGTGGTATACAGGTTTGTTAGCCCATTTTGAACAGGGTGTTTGGTGTACAGTGTGTGTATAAGGCGTGTGGCATCTGAGTAAATAATCAGATGGTCTAACCTGTACTAGGAACAGAAGTAAAAATACATGAAGTAAATCAGTCAATGTTGGAGCTTTTAGGAACTGTGCAAAGAACACAAAACAATGAAGTATGGAATATTTCTGAGATGTCTTTAAGTGGCAGGAGACCAATCTGGTTCACATTTTGTGCAACTGTAGAATTATAGAATAATTTAGGTTGAACGGGACCTCTGGAGATTGTCTCGTCCAACCTCTTACAGCAGGTTGTTCAGGGCTGTGCCCGGCTAGGTTTTGAATGTCTGCAAAGATGGCCACTCAACAACCTCTCTGGTCACCCATGCCAGCATCTGACCAGCCTCCTGGTAAAAACCCCATCTTTTTCTTGTACCTGACAGGCATTTCTGTTGGCTCTGAGAAAACTGTGGCTTTGCCTTCTCACTCCCCTCACACTGGGTAGTTTCAAGCAGCAACTCTGCCTCCAGGCTTTCCTTTGCTTTCTCTTCTCAATGTTGAACAGACCCTGCTCCCTGAGCCTCTCCTCACATGCTGTGTGCTCCAGTGCCCAGCCATCTTGGCAGCCCTTCACTGGACTCACTCCAGTGTGTCAGTGTCTTGTGCTGGGAAGCCTGAAGCTGGACGCGGTGCTCCAGGTGGGGTCCCACAAGTGCCCGCTGGCAACACTCCTGTTTGCACAGCCCAGGAGGCTGTTGGCTCGCTCTGCTGCCAGGGCCGTGCTCGCTCATGCTCAGCTTGCCATCTACCTCCCCCAGTTGCCCTGACCCTTCAGAGATGATACAGCGGGACATTGCTGTAGTATCAGCCAGCTTCCTCAGACGGAGCTCATCTGGTCCTGCTGTATGTTTCCCACTGGCTTAAGTGGTCCTGAACTTGACTTTCTGCCGCTGTGGGCACTGCTTTACACTCACAGACTGTGCAAGTAGGCTTGGAGACCTGGGAGGTCTGAGGGCAAACCTTACCAATGAAAAATGAGACAAAAAATGGGTCGAGTACCTCAGTCTTTTCCATGTCCTCTATCACTAGCTCCTCTACCCCTCTAAGCAGCGGAGCTGTACTTTCCTTACCCTTTCTTTTGCTGCTAAGGTACTTAACAGAAGCTTTTCATACTGCTTTTCACATCCTTTGCCAATTCCACCTCCAGCTGATCTCTTTGAGCTCTTACATTTCTAACTCCCTCCCTGCGTGCTCAGCCAATGTCTCTTACCTGTCCTGTGTACCTTCTTCCATTATCTATAGACTTCTTGTGTTTGAGCTAGCTGATGAGTTCTCTGTTCACCTGTGCTGGCCTTCAGCCACACTCGCTCGACCTTCCGTGCAGAGGAATAGACTGGTTGTGTTTTGAGGAGGTTGTGGTTTGGAAATCAAGCAGCTCTCCTTGAGCCCGTTTGCTTTCCAGGGTAACGTCCCTGGGATCCTGACAAGCAGATCACTGAACAAGCTGAAATCTGCTCTCCTGAGGTCCAAGGCAGTGGTTCTACTATGTCTTCCTCACTCCTCTGTGAAGCTTAAGACCCTGAATGTTGTGGTCACTGTGGCCGGGGTTCCCCTTGACTTTCACATCCCTGACCATTTCGTGCTTGTTCTTGAGTAACGGGCCCAGCAGAGCATCTTCCTTAGCCGGCTTGTCCATTTCTTAATTAGTTCTTTGGATGTTTTTTGCAGAAAGTTTCAAAGTATGTCCTTAATGGTATGTACGTTACTGAGAGAATCAAGGACTTCAGTTCTGTTTAAATGATTTAATATTTGTATTGCATTAGTTGTAAAGTGAATCAATAAAATAATGCACAACCTCCATGCATGGCAGTGTTAGAATGACCTACAGATTAATTAAGTTTAGCAGAACAGTGTGAAAGGTTTTGGTTATTGGAATGGGATGGAGAGTTTTGCTTGTTCTGTTTTGTTTTTCTCTTGCAGGAAAAAAAGTGACCTTGGTAGGCAGACCCGTTTTGTCTGTCTTTGATGAGTGTTCTCACTTGAATTTTCAAACCTCTCTGTTTAAGCATATAAAAGTAAAATAATACCAAATATATATTACGTAGGCATAGACATAAATGCAAAAAGCATCCTTTGTCATGTGGGAGTCAGCACCTTGGTATCCTACAAAAGCTAATACACAATAGCCACATGTTTAGACCCTCTACTAGTAACTTTGCTATTGCAGATTATCTTCTCCAGAGCCATAGCTGCTTTTCATGGAGTGTCTTTGATGTTCTTGTGTAGTGGTGGCCAACCACCTTATCTGTATGACGTGTGGGAGCCGTGACATTATTGAATATGCCCAGGTTTTAGATCACTGCTATTGTACTAACATTTGCTTTGGGTTTTTTCTGCATAATCTTTTTTAGCATCCACGGCCCACTGATCTGATAACACCTGTGTGCTAACAGAATTACAGAGTTAGCCATTAGCAAAGGTGTCTTTGTGTTGCATTCTCTTCTCTATTTATGCTTTATTAAAGAGGATTTTAGTACGGATGCTGTGACTTTTTTCCCTCTGCTTCATCCCACGCCATAACAGAATTTCAGCCTGCGAAGTCTTGCTTTGTTATTACGTGAATATGGACAAGGGCATTCCTCCCCTAGATGTTAAATGAAAAAATAAACGTGTAAGGACTCATCTTTTTCCCAGAGTTTTATCTGAGAGTATGCACTTTCAAGGAGGCTAACTCAGGCTGTACAAATAGTTAAAGGTTCTAACTTCAGGTATAGTTCAAGGAAACAATCAAGATTTTTTTTTTTGTTTGTTTGTTTTGTTCCAGCTCTTTAGAGTTTGACGTATGCTGATAGAAATCTTAGTTCAAGATTTTCTGTCACAGGAAATTTCTTGTTCCAGTTTCTGGAAACTGAGACTGAAAAATGCTTTAACCAAACATTTCGGGGTTTAAAAACTAGTGCTGACTATAAGTAGTAATTAATTTATTTTGTTAATCTAAACCAATTAATGCATCTTCACTCTCAGTGTTCTTGAGCAAAAGTAATACTTTAACTCTGTCCTCACGAAGCCAAAACTCCAAATTATGCTAGTAGCTTTCACTTGTTTCTAGCTTGCTGGGCAGAAGCTCATTCTGGTTATGTGTTTCTAGTGATTTTGTCCCAGTGCGTTAATGAGGGGTTAAACAAGCAGCAAATTTTCCATCTTGTGACTATCCCTGTTGTTCGAGGAGGGATGTAAACTGTATCGTGAAGTAAACCCGTCTGCAGTTGGCACGCAGCAAGAGAACAACAGTGCTTGTAAGACAAAGCGTTGGTACACCACAACATTTGAACAGGAGCTCAGAAGAAATAGTGAAGTTTTAGATATTTTAACATTTTGACCTTTTTCAGAAAATGAACATATTCTCCAAAGCACAGAATATGTTGAATCAGCAGCAGGCGATGTGAAACCAGATTGTGATGTAATCTTCAAGAAAACCATATTTGTAATAAGGTTAATTAAATTTGCTGCAAGCTTGTGACAAGCATGCTTGTAAGTTTGCCAGTAAATCTGGTCTTGCTTTATCAAACTGAAGGGCAAGCATTTAAAAAAAAAAAAATAGAAAAAGGGGGGGGGAAAAAAACCTTCCCTTCTCTAGAGCAAGTAGTGTGTTGCCAGAGGACATGCAGACTGGCAACAATAACTAATATGTTATGAGAGGTTGAACAAGTTTAAATGGGATTTGTCTCTGAACTGAAAGGCATATTGTAAGGAATTTCTTTGTCTCCTTGTGATGCTGTTAAATTGAAAGCACGATGGGAGGCTTCAGTAGAGGCAACAAAGGTTGAAATGATAGCCTGCTGTTTGCAGCAAGCATCGTGGTTGCACTGATGGTCCAGACATCTGGTAACAACAGCCACTCCTTGTCAGGTTTTGCCCCACACTGGGTGCCTGAGCACTTTGCACTGTTTAACTCATCAGACTCTTCTAGCTCAGTATGCTCTGCATCAAGAATGTTTATGTAATAAAACAGAGCTAATTAAACATTTCAAAGGGAAACATTTTTTTAACTCTAATTAGATATGATTACGGTTTCTTTATGCCTGCGCTGGATTGGTACTGAAGCTCTCCTGTTTTGCCTCCTTACCGAATTCTGAAGCATTGTTGTTTCAAAATAATTTTTGGCTTCTGCTTAAATAGGCTTTGTATTCCCCTTGCTCCGGAAACAAACTCAAAATCTTTGATCCAAGAGCCACGTATTTGAAGTAACAGCGTTATGACCCTGAGGTACGTGGGGTAAGTTGATACCCCAGGCAGTCAGGGAAATAGGAAAAGCCTCCGCACTTGAAATGGTTGAGGGTATTCCAGACAACCACAAACACTGGCAGGTGGGTGCAAGCGATGTACGCATCGTCCGCTTTCCAGCTATTTGCGCTGTGATTCAAACTCTTCATAATTATTAAATCTAGCATGAGTGGAGACAGTCAGGTACCACAGAGCTGTTATCGCATGCACAGATGGATGCAGGTTCTGTGACCTTCCTGGAAGTCCATCGTTAAATAAGGCACTTGTCACAGGCAAATATAAAGCATATCCTTCTGTATGTATTTAATCTAGAAAGATAGCATCTGACAAAGCTTTGGAGACACATCATGTCAGGATACTAAACATCCAAAACGCTGAGAAACAAATACATAGGGAAATCAAAAAGAACAGGCTAATGGCAGTAATAATCAGTGAATATTTTGTCAGTTAAGCAAATGCTGTATAACTTGTTTAGTGTTTTCTAGCTTTTATGACAGAGCCAGTCTGCAGATCATATGGGAGAAGCAGACTGAATATAAGAACCCATCCTTTCTTTGTCATCCCTAAATCCAAGTTTTTATGGGGAATTTCTTCAGCTAAAGGACCTTCAAATGCAAGTTTACTTCAGCTTTTCACTTGGTTTTTACCCCTACCCAAGAATTTTTTAAACTCTAGTGTGCGTTTCAAAAAGAAAAAAAAATGGGGGGGGGTGGGGAGGAGAAGGCAGGTTTTCATTCAAACTGGTTCTCTGCAGTCCTAATTAAAATAGACTTCAATGAGAAGTTTTCTTTTCCTCTTCCAACCGAAGCTTAAGGGCATAGTTCTAGCTGGAGAGTATATTGTGTTCATTTTACTGTTTGAGTGGTTTGGTAGAGAAGCTGTCTTTCAAACACAGAGCAACTACTACGATGCCTCAGGACTCAGCTGTCACATCAAGGCTGTTTTCCACATATATGTGTTATATAATGTGCATATATCATCACCGTCAGGTAGCTAAAGTTTGTACGTCTTACATGGAAGCAACTTTCTCACCTTTAAGCTCTCTCTACAGTGGGATTAGTGGTAAATCTATCATATATTTTAAAGGGAATAATGACATGAGTTGTCCCTTTAAAAAGAAAAGAATGATGCAAATCAAAAGACATATGTATAAATCTCTCTCTACATAAATTGAGCTGCAGTACTGGTGCAGTATTCTTTCCTTTGTGCTAGGAAAACCAAAGAGGGGAATTATTCCCTTTAAATGTTATAGTCAACTTAAGTGACTGCAAGACTTAGTAGACTGAGAGCAGCACTAGAAAAAGAAACCTCCCATTTAGCCACAGAGGAAATCTTCCATTTAGCCATTTAATTAAATAGGAAATGGCAGTGCATAGCCCAGTCATTGTCTCGGCCCTCGTGGAGAGAATCAGAAGAAGGTCAGGAGCTTGTTCATTCTCTGTGCCCACGGCCTCTGTCCTGAGACCACCAGCAGGGATGGCCAATTAATACCAAGTGCTTTAGGGGGTTTTAGGTTGTGGGATGGTTTTTTTGTGTCCACTAGGATCTAGACTGAGGTTGCAAATTCATTTCAGAGAAACTGCTGCTACACAGTCAGTGACAAGGATTTCAATCACTGCATCTCTGACTAAGAATGAGATTAGTCAATGAAAAGTGAAAAATTGGTGCCTCTTTTTTTGTCACTAGCACTGCCACACCACCAAAAGCCTCTTTCTTGAAAGCTCCTGCAAAGTTTTGGTTTCAGAATTCAGTTTCCTGTCCAATGCACTGAAAATACAGCCAATGTCAAAATGCAACACAGAAAAGCCCCAAATTTTCTCAGCTTCAAAGAGCTATTTTTAAATTTCATTGTCATACTGATGTTCTGAATTGCCTCTGCCTCTGACTGAGGAGTCTGTGCAAAGCTATCGCTGCTTGCTCGTGAACTTTTTAAACCTTACTGAAACAGCATTACTGCTGCTGGGCTCTCCTTTGCTCTATCCCATTATCTCTGATTATTAAAGACTCAACTGGATGCAGTGAAATCCTGGCAAATTTGAGCACTGGGATTGAGCGCAATCCTTGAGAGTGTGAGCATCACCTGTAGCAGTCTGCTAGAGATAGTGTTTATGGTGATACCTCCTGGAAATTAGACTGACAATCCCAGTCTGTGTTGCATGCTGTAAATCACCCAGCAGATTTCAGAACGCGGTACGTTTTGGTTGGTTTTTTTGCTTACAGTTGGCCTCAGCTGGATTCACTCTCTGAGAAGTGAAAGTCTGAGTGATAGTACCAGAGAAGGATACCTGCGTTTTGCTGGCTGCTGGCCTCTTCTTGCCCAATCCAGGCACGAGTGCTGGTGCTCGCGTTGCCTCCGCACTGCGGCAGCCAGGTCTGATGCTGCGATCCGGGGCTGGCTTGTCCACAAGTGAGTGGTACAGACTTGAATGCTCTGGGCTGGAGGTCTGGAAATCAGTGAAGTATCGGGCAGATAATTGAGAATTTAGGAACCTGTCCAACTCTCACAACAGCCGCCGAGAGTCTTCTGTTGACTATACTGAGAGATGGGTTTTCAGTGCTGTTTCCAAAATGTTGTATGGTTTCAGTTGGTACGTGCTCAGCTGTCTGTAGCTGTATGTGTTGCTGTGTGTAAAGATCTGGGGTACTACTTACCTCATAAACTTACTTGGAACCAGTGCAGGATTGTAAAGATAATACTGACTTCTGTATGTGTTGTCTATCCTGGTAGAAAGAAAATATTATGAAAACTTGTAATACGTACAGATTTTTTTTTTTGAGGAGCTGGCTTGACTTCCACCCTGCAGTCTGGTTTGTTGGTGGTGTGCGGCTGTGCACCTATGCGTACTGTACACACACACTACGCATACACTTATTCCCAGTTTTGGTGGTGATGAGCAGAGGTTTGGAGATAACTGGGATTTTTTTTAAAAAGCAATTAAGGTTTCAAAGAACCATCTGACTGTACGCGTAAGAAAGGCAGAGACAGTGTGTGGTGGTTTAATCTGAGCAGAGCATAAGGTTAGCTGTTATCTTTCATTGCCCATATTTAAAAACTAGTTCCAGGAGCCTGTCTTTACAGCTAACCGTTATAATACATTTAAATTCCCTGTTGGGAAACTCCACTTATGAATGTATCTAAATGATAAATCATTAGAAATGTAAAAAGGAGGGAGCATCAGGGAGATACCCTGCTTGCTTGCACTTGTGTAACTCAAAGGCAGTCTTGGCCGAGGGAGCAAGTACGTTAGGTCGGTTTTGACGGGTCCAGCCTGCAGTGAGGTCTGAGGTCAATTGGTGGGCTTACACTGGATTGTCTTGGTGAGGTGAAAGGAGATGGTGAGCCACGGCTTGCTGCTTCACTCGTCCTCAGGGCTGCCCAGCTCTGCCCAGCATCCCAAAGGGTGTGGGACTGACTGCCGTCCACCCTACCCGTGTGTCTTATTTCAACATCCGCTGGCATCGTCCGCGAGCGGTTTGCAGCCGTGCAGTTTGGCTCTCTGAGGAGCGGCGTGGCCATGCCCAGGCAACTTCGCAGCCCTCTGCGGCAGGGTCTGGGGTGCCATGCCGCCGGCCAGCGGGAGCTGGGGCAGAGGGGACACCAGGACAAGCTTTCTCCTCCTTGTGTGCTTGCAGAATTCAAATGCAGCCTGACAAGTCTGAAGCTGTATATAGAAAGAGATAGGTACACTCTGTTAACCACAGAAGCAGGTTTTAAATACATTAAAAGATTTTATCCCATTATTTGTTTTGACCAATTGACCACAATATTAAAAATTCAATCATGGAGCAGCTGACAAGTGCAGTTGCCTAATTTTATTTAAGGGTTCTTTTACCCCCACCCCGTTTCATTTTTTCCATCCTGTTAACGCTGCTGCCTGTGCCCAGACAGTAATGGGCTTCTTGTATGCCCACGACTGTTATGATCATGTAAATTTATTGGTGCTTAGAAGAAGCGAGCTATTAAAACATTACAACAACCATTACAGCCAGGCTCGTGTTGGCTTTCGCTCCCAATGAACATATGCTTCCGAGTGAATGCCTAAACTCTTATTTATGGATTTAATTTAATATGCGGAAAGAATTCAAAATTAAATTTTGTGTCTGCCTCCAGAGAGTGTCAGTGTATAATAACATGGTAATTTTTACACATCTTTATGAGAAATGGGAAAATTAATTCTTTCTGACAAGTTGTAATTATTCGACTTGGAACAGTTGCAGCTGAGCAGTTTGCATGCCTGTTGTCTGTTGTTGCACAGTGTAAGGGGAAAACGTGGGGATGGAGATATATTGTGTGTCTGAGAGTTTCTAATAGCTTCTGACATTTTAGCCCTGCATATTATCAGGGTGCTCTTTAAAGGAGTGGGGAGTGTAATCTGCTGCCTAGCCAGGGACACATGTGCAGCAGTGGACCCAGTGTCGGGAGACGGGGTGGGAATTATTTTGGTCTGTCTGAGGCTGAGGAAGGGGCTCTGTCCATTGTTTTGCAAACGGTTAAAGCTGAAAGTGATGTAACGTTATTTGGTCTCACTTATTTTTCCCATTCCATGAGGATACAAGTGGAGGAAAAGTGTTGATTTTAGCTGTGCACAGAGCTATGCTGTGTAAGTGCGTTCTCTTCCTCACCAAAATAAATGACAACTGAAGGCACGAAGCACCTCTCAAGCGCTAGGGACTGACTCCCTGAAAAGTTAGTGGTCTCTCACAATGAGAATATTTAAAAATAAAACACACCTCTTGTTGAAATGTGAGCTTTCATGACAAATATTTTCATGAGGGTGACTTTGTTCTTAGCTAACTTCTGTTTCAGAGTTTCTGCTGAAAGGTAGGACATGTTCATCAAGCACAAGCCTGAAGCATCACTGGATGTATTAGATAAAAAGGAAATTTATTCAAGTGAATGAAGTGTGCATTCATGGCTTTGAAGGCAAACCTGGCAGTAGTGGGTGCTGCATTTTTTGTCCTCCTGGAATGGTCCCTTTGGGATAAACACATACTAAAGGCGATGCTTAGAAAACATTTTATCAGACGCACAGTAAAGGAAATAGAAGTGCCACAAATAAAACAGCACTGTGCTTACTTTTATTCCCAGTGATTTATCATAGTTGCACTAGCTTGAAGGGTGCTAATGGTTTAGAAGATGCTACCCTTTATGGTAAGATGCTGAAGAGGTTTTGTTGATGCAGGTACTTGGCATATGAAGATACCACAGTTTAGGAATATTTATTTCTCCAGAATGCTACGGAGTGTTAGCTCTGATATACGTCCTGGTTACAATCTGGGCTATTGCTGAAGCTAGCTAAGTAGTGAAAAACCCTGTGAGTTCACAGCTGCTTGGTTTTTGTAGGTGTTTACCTTGACCCAAAGAATAACTCAACTTACAAGGTCTCAGGAGTCTCTTTGTGTCTAGTGGACACCTTGGCCTGGTGAGACCCCAGCAGCTCTCTGGGAGGATGCTAATAGGCAATGCAGCTCAGTGGGGCTCAGCTGGGACCTGGAAGCAGCTGGGAGAGGGTGGTGGTATATGCTGCTGGTTTCATCCCAGCAAATGTCTTTAGGAAGTCTAGGGCTTTGAGGTATTGTTTGGATGAGCGAGTCCAGGGAGTTCTCGTACAAGGTAGTGTGCTCTTTAAGAGTACTGGTGTAAATCAGATTTCATTGGGAACAATTCATGTCCAGACATCCCAGGCTCTTTGGGTGTCGCATATTTCATTTAGACCTGCACTGTGGGCTCATCAACAAACCTTAAATTTAGGGATGGTAGTGAAGCAAATGCTTCCCAGCTGGCGCAGAGCCTGGGAGAACAGCCTCGGCAGCACACTCCGGCCTCACTTGCCCTGGACTCGTGGTGCCTTTGCTCCAAACTCAACAGCGTGAACCTCTACTCCGAGGTGGTTGTCAAGACTCCCTGTTAATCAATGGGGAGAACGGGCAGTTTGCAAGTTTGCCTTACCAATGTTAGATGCTAAAAGAGCCCAGGTGAATCGTACCCAAACTGGCTTATTCCTCTACCTTTTTACTCCCCAGGGAGTTACCAAAACGTAGAAGTCAGATGGACCCTGTCTTGAGGGACCAGAGAGAACAGAAAAACTTGGATCTTTCCTGTGAAGATGTCTCCCCGCTGCCCCCCCCCTTTTTTTTTCCCCAAACCAGACAAGGTTTTATTTCCACTTGCAGCAAGTTGAGCATTGCATGACGAGTGTCTCTTTCACTAACATAATAAATAACCTCCAAAAAATATAACTTATGAGAATTACTCCTTGGCAAGAACACATGCAACTCTTGAGGTATGCCTTCTGGTCTTCATTTTTCTTTTCTTCCCGGAAAGGCTGCAGTTTATTCCTGGTCTGGAGAAACCTCTCCTAACTGCTGTCATCTGGCACTCTGAGCCCTTTTATTCACTCTTTGCTGCTTTTAAGGAAATGCTGCTCGCTCTTCCTGAGAACGTGTTCTTCTCGCGCCGTGCTTAGCCACTGCATTCAGGAAGATGGGAGTACAGAGTGATTGTCAGTTTTCTTCCAGTTCGTTTTGAACCACAAGAGGAGACAAACTTAATGGTAAGGCAAAGTCTGGGCTTATTTAGCAAGACTTAAGAGCAGTCTTCTAATTACAGATTGGAAACAAAATAATTTTTAAAAGGCAAATAAAAGTGGAATTCTGTCTTAACAGCTGGATTTATTTATATATTGGCTAGGTAGAATATATACAGCATATATATGCATACATTTCTGTAGCTGGTTAACTTCTTACCTTACCTAGAATCAGAATCAGAGAGGTCCCAAGATGGTGACAACTTGAGCTTCAGTAACATTGCATGACCTGCAAATGTTTCCTTCAGTTTTCACTGCCCTAATCTTTCATTTTCTCCTTCTCCTCTTCATCCTCTTTGGAATTAAATGTTTGCTACCACTTGCGGTGCTGGTGTTGTTTAACAGTCCTAAGTATTTAACACAGACTTCCCCTGGTTCACGCAGACTAGCTAAGGATATCTGTGAGCTCTGTAATTGCAAAAACACTTTGGCCACATTTAGCTTGGAGCTGGCCAAGTCCTTTCTACCTGCTCTTATCTATTCCCCTTATAGGTCTATAAATGCATTCACGTTAAGGATGTACATAATAAAACACCCTGGCAAACAGTTTTTGCAGTTTTTATCAATGAAATGAAACTGCTGGTTAGAGAGCCCTCCAGTTCATCATGTCTGAAAATAGGTCTGCACTCGCACTGTGCTGCTGCGGCAGCTCAGCCCTCTTTCTAGTAGTCTTTCCACATTTTTGCTGTGAGTGAGCAGGCTGGGGTTGAGGTCTGTGAATTCCCTTTGGCTGATGATTATTCTGGCTGTGCTGCCCGGGGTGCCTAAGGAGGATGGTTGTGCTGTGCTGTCGTTTGCTGGGAGGCGTTGGGAGCCCAAGGAGCGTTTGCTGTGCCATCCTGATGAGTAGCATACGTAAGTGATGCTAGTCATATCCTAGGCATGGTGGAGTGGGAATGATTTTTGGGAAGAATTGGTGAAAGAGGGATCTGTCTCGTGGGCATCTAATTCAGGAGGATACACTTTGTACTGGTTTTGATCTTGCAGTGCACATGAGTTTAGATCTACAAGCATATGGAGAAATCTACCTCAGAGCATCGTGATTTTTGTCAAATGGATTCACCTAATAAAAACTTGGTCATCCTAGATTTCATCTTATTACCACTACTCTCATGAGGCTTGTGCTGGATGATATTTCTTTTCGACCTCCCCCTGCCATCTGCCAAACAACTAAAAAACCCACCAAACGAACCTCAACCGAACAAAAAAAAAAAAACAAAAAAAAAAACAAAAAACCAAAACAAAAACAAAACCAAAAACCAAAAGACCCCGAAACCCCCAAGACCCCCAAAAAACATCTTTCAGCACTGTACTCCTGTTAGGTGGCAGCTTGAATGATGGCCTTGTTTTGTTAAGACAAATGCAGCTTCTAGAGAGGTTACTGCTCGTTAAATAACATACATTTTTCTTGAAATAGGGGAGCTTGCCCTTCCCATCTGAGCATGGGTGAAGAGGAACACTTTGAGAGGTCTTCAGGCCATTCTGCAGAGCTCATTCTAGAAAATGCTCCCACATTTGTAAACACCAGCCTGGGTATAAATGATACAGAAGTAAGCAAAGGCAAATCACCAAATGTGCTTAATTTTATTTATTTATTTAATTCCGAACTATCACCAAACCCATTTTGAATTACATTTTCACGTATGTTGCCCAATGTGTGCATTTCCTACTTATGAATAAGAAAAAACTATTTTGTGCTGTTTCTTGAGGAAAAGAGGGGTTGTTTTTCTTTTATTCCCTTAGTTTCCCAAACTCTCGGCCACATGGGGCATTTATACTGTTCCTAATATTTAACATGGTGCTATTCAGTGCGTTACGTCCAGAGAGTTTTCAAACGTTATTTGTTGTCTTACGAAGAACCGTATCTCACAAGAGCAAGTTTTGCAAAATAGTACTGGTTGCGGCATTTCTTCTTCTAATTTGTTTAAATGATTTGGGGAACAGACGGTGGTTTAGAACAAGATGTGAGGGCTTCATAACTTTCCATAGTTCGTGAAACATAGAAACTGCTATTTAAACATAAGTGAGCTTTTATCTGTAATAATGCCTCCCTTTTGTGGGGCATTTTCCAGAAACTCGGTTTCTCCGCACCACTTCTCTCTTTTACAGATGGCAAAATGAAACTCAGAGAGCTTAATTACTCCAGGACTCATGGAAAGATAGCAGCAGATTAAGGAATAAATCATGTTTCTTAAATTGCAGTCCAGTGTTTGAAAATAACAGCATCTTTCTTTACTGTGCTGGATCAAGCTTAGTGATGAGTGAATAAAATAATCACCAATACAATAAGGGGATCTGGTTCAAATATACATTCAGAAATTCAGATTTATTTTTTTTTTTAAGTTACCAGACTTATCTGAGAGTCTTACATCACCAAATGCATGCTGGCACTCTTCTGGAGTGATCCCTTTCAGAGACGTTCCTGTACTAACAGCACCCAATAAAATATTATTCATATTGCAAGATCTGGCCGTCTTCTGGTGGTTTTGCTGACCGAGCAGCAAACTTGCTGAAGAAGTTGGGTAGATGGCTGATCACTGCTACTGATCGTTCTGTGCCTTACGGCTGCTAAATTAATCTCTCTATTGGTTTTCCTTCTGTAAAACAGAAATAACACCTACTTCTTTGGTGTGTGAGGTTTAATGAGTTGTATTGTGTTTGATGAGGTAAAGCACTGTAAAAGTTTTATCACAGTGCATCTGTTTCTAGTTTCGGCGAGATTCAGACATGCTGCAGAAGAGCTTCACTGTGCGATAGCAGTTATGGGAAGGGATCGAGAAACTTTTGAGCGCGCTGCAAAAATTCGGTCCGGGTTTGGAGGAGCAGGCCTGTATATTCTCACCTGTTTATACAAGGAACAAAGCACCATCCTGGCTCCCTCCTAGTCTGAAGCTTGTAACTTGACCCGGATTTTTATCCAGTCACAAACCTTGAAATTCAGGCCCAGTTAAGATTGCGGTGCACCGAACTCACCCAGCTCTTCCTTGGCGATAGGTAGCAGCATTTCCACCAGCCTCCCAGCGCCGCCTGGATCTCGTTTCCCTTCTCCGTCTTTTTTGGTTCTGCATATCAGGACGTGATTAAAATCATTATATCCCTATCTATATCTTGCTGTCTGTTTTCCTTTTAATTAGGTTGTAAAACAATTAGTTACCACCGTGTCTCTCTCTTCCCTCTCTCTGTCTCTTTTTTTTTGCGAGTCCCCCAGTGCGCCCAGAGCTGTTTGTTCTCCCCGGGCGGGGAGGAGGGGGCCCTACCGTCTTGCTTTATTTACAGCAGGGTGAAGGTCAGATATAAACAGTTTTTGTTCTTGTGCTGTTGCTTTCTTTTGTGACCTATCCTGCATTGTTTGGCTTTTTTCCTCCCCTGTGCTTTGAAGTGCCGCACACCAGGTGTTCCTGTTCTGAATTACACATGAAAGGACCACATCCCTGGACTAATTAACTAGTAAACTGCACCCGCCTCCCCTGGGTTTAATTGATGCTGCTCTTAAAAGGGGAAGCTAGTTTCTTATTCCTCCTGATTTCACACTGTAGTCATCTCCTCTTTATCTCCCTAAATACGGGAGATACTCTTGAATTTCTCACTCCCGGGCCACGAAGTGCTTAATATGTCTTCTCATTTCACAATTAATAAAACAATTATCCGGTATGAAATTTTTGAAAGAAATTCTCCACATTGGTTTTGGTTTTTTTTTTTTCCTTGGCTCCTAATTTCTTTGTGCCTGACGGTTGCAGCTTCTCTGGGGAGCGCAACGTGCAGAACTACACCACATCCCGCGAGCAGGAAGATCCAGTATCTTGCTGCTAATTATTTTACTTGATTGTCTTGACCCAACAAAGGCATTGGTGTATACCGACATCTTCCATGGCTCACGGTTTCTTTCCTGGGGCAACATTTCTTGCAGGGTAATGAGCAGGAGCTTTTGTGATTTCTTTGTTAGGCCTGGTGGTAGCACACCGATAACGCATCTCACTTGTCTCCGTGGTGGGGTGGGCCTTGCCGATGGCAGAAAACGGCACGAAGTGATCGAGACCAGCGTAAAATCAGCAAGCCTAAATCAAATACAGCTCCTTTATGTGGGCCCTCCAAAACTTGTCACTGCAGATTTATCTTAAGTTGATAAAGACCCATCTTTGGCTAAACCTGGGGAAAAATGCCTGGGGAAATGGAGAAGGTTGTCATGTGGCGGTCACAGTGCTGTTTATCCAGACTGGAGGGGGCATGTATATAGATATTATACTTCCCACACTTCAGCTGTGTCCTGCACCAGCTAAAGAACATTTTGGGCTGGGGCACAGCAGGCGGCCCCTCATGTGTTCAGTGGGTGCTCTCTGCATTCCCAGACCTCTGGCTGGCTTCCCCATGCTGGGCAGACGTGCAGTGGGAGCTGCGACAGTCCCTGAGGCAGCAGCCCGACCAGTAACTCAGCCCGTCGCAAATGATACGCTGTATTGCAGAGCTGTGCAAAAACAAGCATTGTGTTCAGATTCGAGGACCTTGCGTNGGCCCCTCATGTGTTCAGTGGGTGCTCTCTGCATTCCCAGACCTCTGGCTGGCTTCCCCATGCTGGGCAGACGTGCAGTGGGAGCTGCGACAGTCCCTGAGGCAGCAGCCCGACCAGTAACTCAGCCCGTCGCAAATGATACGCTGTATTGCAGAGCTGTGCAAAAACAAGCATTGTGTTCAGATTTGAGGACCTTGCGTGCCGTTGGGGCTGCACTGGTGCTGGGGTGCAGGGAGCTCCCAGCCTGGTGGTGCTGGTGGTCCGAGAACCACCACACACAAGCATTTGTATAATGGTTTGTTAATTTTAGGCTTTCTTCCCCTTGAATGCGGTGCTTGTGTCTTGCTGGTGCTTTGACATGTTGGGGCTAATTTCATTCCTTGATTTTCTCTATTCCAAACAGGTAATTTCTTCAAAGGGTACTGGNGTTCAGTGGGTGCTCTCTGCATTCCCAGACCTCTGGCTGGCTTCCCCATGCTGGGCAGACGTGCAGTGGGAGCTGCGACAGTCCCTGAGGCAGCAGCCCGACCAGTAACTCAGCCCGTCGCAAATGATACGCTGTATTGCAGAGCTGTGCAAAAACAAGCATTGTGTTCAGATTCGAGGACCTTGCGTGCCGTTGGGGCTGCACTGGTGCTGGGGTGCAGGGAGCTCCCAGCCTGGTGGTGCTGGTGGTCCGAGAACCACCACACACAAGCATTTGTATAATGGTTTGTTAATTTTAGGCTTTCTTCCCCTTGAATGCGGTGCTTGTGTCTTGCTGGTGCTTTGACATGTTGGGGCTAATTTCATTCCTTGATTTTCTCTATTCCAAACAGGTAATTTTTTCAAAGGGTACTGGTTTAGGTTTACGGTCAGCTTGTGCTTGTCTGTCTTGCGTACTTATTCACTTACCGTGAACATCCTGAATCCTGTTTTAATTGAAGTCTTTGTTAAGTCCAGTGAAGTCTTCCCACTGACTTCAGTGAGAGCCGGTCCCTACTCATTTGATTCGAGTTGTTTTCAACTTGAAATGAAATTTCAAACTTAGCAGTCTCATGAAATAGAGGAGAAGGATTCAGCATATTACCAGAAAGTGAGTGGGACGCAGCAACATTTTTACTCACTTAAAACACATTTTCCTCTCTGGATGTATGCCACAGTGTAGGTATTAGTGTATCACATACCTGCCTTTTCTTGGATACTTGTCAAATGGAAAACTGAAATGCTTTGCTATATGTGAGCATTTGGTTTCAGAGGAGGGACCTCAATATTGGTTAGATGTGTATTTCTTCAAGGCAAAATATATTTCTTGAAGATGATGTCTACTGACTAATAGCTTGGGGCCAGATTCAGAATGGCCAAGAGAAATGGGAGCTTTGCTGTTAATGCCACAGAGTTTTGGATTAGGGATTTAGTGCTGTTGACATACAGTGTAGAAGGGAGGACACACTGCTTTCCTCCAAAATTACAGCTGTTCAGCGCTGATGCGAATTAGGGCTGCGGTGTGCCTGCCATCAGTTTTTGTTGTTGATGATCTGGCGCAACAGTCTCTAGTCCTGCTTCCTCATTCTTCCTCCCCACCATGCTGAAGTTCCCTACTCTTGAAAAAAAAATTTTTTTTTTTCTTTTGCTGGCAGGAGCCAGCTGTGTCATCATTCTGCTCTCTCTGGGGAGGGCAAATTTTGCACTTTTGTAGGGTGCAAAAGTACTTTTGTGGATCATGCCATTTTACAGAGCGTGATGGGACCTTAGGCTTCGGAGTAAGCCAGCTAACTGACACTGGAGAACAAACCTTAGTGCAATTAATTGTAAACTGACTGAAACTTATATGTTAAAGACAGACTGAATTTTAATTAACATGCAGCTTGAGACAGGCATTTTTATACTCCAAAGCAGCTGTTTTAAAAACAAAACAAAACAAAGAAGCAGTGAACTCGCTGAGTTTTAGCAGAAGGTAAAGGTAGAACTTTAGCCTTTATAAGCTTCATAGCTCTATTGAAATCCATACCATGTTATCTTGATTTAAATAGCTTAAAATCTGGAGCCTCTTTTCCATTATAGTTTATTGTTTAGATTTAGTATTTCCTGAATTCTTAAATTTACTTTAATCAGTTTTTGTTAACATTTGCAGTAAATTCCGTTGTAGAGAAATTTTGCTTTAAAAATACCTTCAACCTGGTTTTGCTTATTTCCTATCTTATTTGCTAGCAAAGATGTTTTCAGCTTAGGGCAGATAGAAATGAAAACTCAAAAAAAGACATTTTATTGCCAAAAAGCACTGGTATAATTCAAAAGCACCTCTTGCTAAATCATTTGTGAGTGTCTCATCAAAAGCATAGGATATGGTTTTGTTAGCGCAGATCAGGTCTTTGAGAATGGTTGTCATGCACTTTCTTAATCTTAGTCATTTTAACCCTTTTACAATTCTTTCTCCCTTTCCCTCCAAGCTCTGATGTTCTGTAATTTTTTGCTGCCTTCCCCTTCAAAGGCAAGTTTGCCAGTGTTTTTGTGATTAAATTTTATACGTCTGAGTTTTTCAAAACACTATCAGGTTATAACACACTGTTTAAAAGCCCATACTTATCTTTTTTTTATTAATCCTACCTTTCTTTATCAAAACTGAAAGTCTTGTCCTATCCTGTTTACATTTCGGCTTTTTATTTTATTTCATCCTTCAGAAAAAGGAAAAAGATACTGAGGCAGAATCTGAAATGTAAGATAAAATTTGCAGTGGCCCCTGTTGTTCTTGCAATCTGCGAGCTAGCTGCGTTACCCCACTTCATTTCAAAGAAATAGCAGTCACGGCTAACTTACTTTTCTAACTGCTTTACATTTCCTTATCTCTCAATTATAATATCTAGAGGTATGACACGATGGCATTAAAATCTTGAAGGAAAAGGATATATGGATTTTTTTGTTATTGTTGTTTGAAGAAGATGCTGGCAATGTTTCTGCTCATGAAACATGTATAACATTTTATTTTAAGAACTTCCCTTGCTCCATAGGTTTAGATGTTGGGCTTAAAATGTTTGGCATTACCATTTTTATGACGGTCGCAGAACACAAAAAGACTAGTATAACTTCATGTGTAGAAAAGCAAGGTATCGTTACTGTTGTGCTGCTAGATTTAAATGAGTAAGAGTTAATTTTTATATATAATTGCATTTAGGCACTTCACTCTTTCCAGCTTGCTCTTCTCCTTGAATGTGTCCTACCTCCTTCTCATCTTTGCTCTCTCCTGGCACCCACCCTCGGAATCTCCGGGCCGTGGGATATCATGAGGAGAATGCACCGAGCTCTAACTTGCGCTCGAATGAAAGAACTGCTTTGTTAATTTGATCTCTTATTAAAAATAAGATCTAAATTAAGTATTATCTTAATCAGCAATAAAATACATTCTTTCAATTACTTGTTTCTCTGACTATTAGGAGAACTCTAAATAGTTTCAGCGAGTATTGTTGTAATTGTTTCCTCCTTTGATTTTCATTTCCTTAGTTGTCATCATCTCCTGGCAGCGGCAGCAGCTGTAAAGCAGATCTTTCAACAGCCTTGTTAATTGTGTAGAAATTAATCTGATTTTAAAAACCTTATTGATATACGGATTCGTGTGCCTTAATGTGCATGTGCATATGCCTGCTCACCTCCCTTACCCACTGTATTCTTCTGCATCTCATGCCGACCTAATGGGCAGGCTGGGTCATTATCTCTGCTTGCCCATGAGCACTTGCATGTTCCTGTGGGGTCAGATTTCATTTTGGTGTTCTTATCAAGTGGAAATACGGAAGCTTACATGAAATACACTCGTGGCTTTTGTTGTCTGTAAGAAACGCTGGGTTTCAGCCGACCTATCTTCCTTTTCTTTACCTCCATTCTGTGTGTGCAAGGGGAGGTAATGTGAGTTATATATGTGCAACTTCGTCAAAGCGTGTTGTGCAGTTACCTATTGCCATAAATCAGGTGATATACTCGGACGGAGCTAGGAGCCCCACATCCCCTGAAATACTGTCCAGCTTAGTTGGCAAGGGATGTTACCAAAGTAGGCATGAGGTTTCGTTCTTGAGAGGCTTTCATATGAGCTGAAAGTACATAATGCCCAATATTCACGTTGTGCGGGCAGCCGTCTGTGTTTTCCTAAGAGGAATGATAAGGCTCCTTTATGGAATAAAAAATTCTAAAAATAAATTAACATATTAAACAATCTTTTGTAATAAGGAAAAAACCTATTGTGATCGCTTTCTACAACTCCACAAATACTGCAAAAAAAGTTTTTCTGTAGTTTGTACTTCGTGGTGTACGCCACTAAGCAAACGAGAAGGTTATTCTTAATTAAATAAGCATTAATGGAAGCTGTATACAATTGAACAGTAGATTCTCTTCGTGATCCTACTTGTGGTCGTTGCAGCTTTTGTGGTACCGGTTATTAGTTTTAGCATTCGATCTTAATATCCAGACTGTAATCTGTACACCTTAATTGTTCTGTCTTCAATAGAAGTTCACCTCTTTCTTCCTCAGTTATATATATCAGCACTCTGGTAAAAAGCAGCATCCTTGCAGCATGTTGGTGAAATGATAACTTATACATCATTATGTAAAGTGCTGCAAAGTGCTTTGCATTTCTTTAGGATAAGCAGTGACATAGAAGGATAAAATTTTATCATTTTAGATATAGTAGAACAACAGGTTCTCTATGCCAATAGAAGTGGCGGAGGCAGGCGTAGCGTATTCAACTTCAGTGAAAATTTGGGTCAGGTTCTTAAAAGAAACTCAAATTGAAGCTGTCCTTTCTACACATGTATCCGTCAGTAAAAGGAGCAGCAATTCTGTTGCGTAGAGAACTTCAGGTGTGGAGCCCCTGCACTCACTGGCTGATGACTGGAGCTAGATTAGTGGTTTTGTTCTTTAAAGCCCCTATTCGGTGGCTGTTAGCCCAATGGGAGATGAAGGCTGGGTGTTTTCTTCCTCTCATGGTGTCACATAAAGTCAGGAATCTGGGGAAGAAACTTCGCATGCAGTTCAGTCTTGTGAATACCTAAAAAGAAGTTATAACAATGATTTTGTTTATAGAGTTGCTCTTTATCTCGTTGCTCGCAGTACCGAACAACAACGTAAGAAAAAAATTACAAAAAAATCTGGGGAAAATGCTGTTTGGGAGTCGCAAATGAACTCTCCGTGAAAATCCCAGACTCAAATCCCAGCAGAATGGACTTAGCCTTTCATCCCTATGAGACAGATAAATTCAGTATCATGCAGCTTACAACTAGCGTTTCTTCTGCATGAGAGTTATAAAATCAGCATCCCATCTTTCATGCGTTGACACCAGACTGCTTGATATTTTATTTTAACAATGATGATTTTTATTTGGGAGACTAACAGTTCTTCTTCCTTGTACTAGCCGAGAGTTTTATTTCAGTGATTGTATATGTGCTGTATATATTTGCAAAAGACTTTGCATTTGTTCAGATGAAAAGATATGCCATAGTATTAAATTCTATATATAAAACATGAGACCAATTGAAAATTCATTCCTATTGTGAAATGCAGTCTTTTGCCAGTGACTACTCATTTAAGGTCTGCACATCTAAGTTGAACAGAAACACAAAAACCGAGAACAGCCCTGTGCTAAGGCATGTCTTCAGTCGCTGTGCTGAAGTAGCGTACATATTCGAGCAAGCCTTGAATTCATTAGTTCAGCGCTGGTGGTGATGTAGGTGTGGCTGCAATCTGATGCATACAGAGGCAACTTTTTTTTAGAAGTGATAAAAGAATAAAGGGCAATGCCTGGAGTATTAAACTTGCTGCCGTGAGTGAGACTACGTATGTTCGCATGCATGCACATGCTGGCTTAAGGTTGCTTTCTAAGAGTGGGTTACTTGGGCTGCAGGAATTTTTTCCGTAAAGTGTTTGGCGTTGATGCAAATGCTCCAAGGCAGCCTTGCTGAGAGTGAGATGCCTCTTCTCCTCAGCTTCCAGGGACTTTGAATTCTGCCCTGTGTGAACAGAAAATATTATCGGTCTTGTGTTTATGGTGCTGTGTAAGGTGACAGAAAAGAGGAGCCGTTTCAGGGTGCTACCTACATGTCAGTTGTCACTTGTCAAGTGAGATTCATCTCTCATTGATCCAGCAACTTCTCTTTTAGGTGCTTGAGATAAGTTAATAATTTAAAGTTGTTTTATCATGAATAGAGATGTACAGTTATGTACCTGAAGGGAACAGTTTTTCCTGCCTATCTTAGATGCCCTTTTTCTTGGAAGCTAGCTCTCTCTGTTCATTGAAGGGGTAATTCATTGAAACTAGGTGCTAACTTTCAGATTGTCAGTTAGATAGGACCAGAAGAGTCCTTCAGATTCTTCATCTTGAGTCTTCATTTCTGTATTTATACTGCCTGATAGCTGCCACTTATGTATTAAAAGGCAAAGAGTCTAAAACAGGTTTCAAAATTGTTTTGTTTTTCACATAGGAAAATGTGTATTTTATTTTGACCATTTTTTTGTGAAACGTATCTCAAAACCGGACTTGGACAACCGCACACAGCAAGTCCACTCAGGCAATGTCCTTGTGGAAAGAGAAGGTGCTATTTTGAGACTAACCCACACTCCGTAGGGTTTGGGAAAGAGTAGGAGTCAAAATCCTTGGATATTTTGAAGCTCCTTCAACACATATGAATAGTTTGAAACACTTTTATAAGGTGAGTTTATCCGTAACGGCCTATGTTAACACATTGCCTCTTCCTCGCAAATGCCTGCTTAGTGTCTCTGTGGAACACTTGGAAAATACAAAATATCTTTGAAGGGATCGTGAGGGCTGCCAGATGATATCAGATGAGTCAGAGGTCTGTTACTTAAAAGGAATCCTGCAGGACTCTTGTTTCACTCGTTTCCATTCTCCTCTGGTCTCCACTGGAGACTAATGGACTAATTGGGCTAAAATATTACTCAAATGAAGCTGCTGCCCTTTCCTAAACTAAAAGGGGTTACTGAGCCACTGTTGTAATTTAGTTATTCAACACAGAAGAAATGAAGAATAAATTAGTTATAAATATGCGTGGGATGGCTTTTTAATATACAGTCTGCTCACTGTTATTTTGCAGTAGGTGCTCTGTTGAAAACAGAGGAACCTTGTGAAATAGAGCTGGTGCAAAGTACTGAGCTGGGCTCTGCATGACAAAACTGCAGGGTTTTAAGCTTTTTTGACCAGTGCTGGTATCTCGCGTGCAGCGTGCTTGGCTTGTGCCAAAGAGAGGAATAATTTTCAGATTTGATTTTTTTATGTCTAGGCTTAGATCTTGAGCGTCCGGATTTGGTTTTGTCTGTATTGGGGAGGGTCTTGTCTGTTTATCTAAGTGTGTGTGGGATGCACCAGATGAGACTATACAGGATGATCATATGAACACAAATCTGCTTGTACTGCTGACAGAAAATGCTCTGGATGTTGTCTGCCAGAACCCTTCTTTACTGGGAAAACGTCATGGGATCTGACTTAACTTCCAGTGCCAGTAGGAAAGGACAGAATAAATCGACAAAACATGGAGGATCAAATTGCCAGGACCAGAGACAGTATTCATCCACGAGCTCTAAAAGAATTCAAATGGCAAGTAGACACTGTAACAGACCATTTGGAGGAAACAACGGTGAAGAATAGGGTTAGTAATCACAAAGATAAATATGTTATATTGCAGAAGAGTTAATGTGGTTTCTGTTAACAGAAGTTGTGTTTTGTAGATTACTGCGGTTCTGTAGAGGAGTCAAGGAGAGATCCTGGTGTTACCTGGTTTGATTTGAAAAGGCGTTCAACAGGTCCCTCGCAAAAGGCTCCTGGAAAAACTTAGCTGTCATGAGATAAGCAGTACGAGCCTTTATGGATAAATAATTGGCTAAAGGGTAGGAAACAAAGGGCAGGAATAAATAGACAATTTTGACAGTGTAAGGAAGCCAGTGGTGTGGTCTCATAGGATATCTGTGCTGCTAGGATATGTATTGCTCAACACATCATAAATGATCTGCGACAGGAAAATTGAAAAAAAGGTTGCAGCTGCTACTAGGTCTTTCAAGGAGCTGGTACCAAAACAGATTGCAGAGAAGGATCTCACGTTAGTGAGTGACTGGTCAGTAAAATTAACGGCAGGTAAAAATCCGTGTGTATAAATTGTGAGGTAATGCATATGGGGGAAAAATAATTCTAATTTTGTACACAAAGTGGTGAACTATAGCTTACCACTAAAGAGTGTCAGCTCAATGCTTAGTACCAATGGATTAAACAAGAGTTGTTAGGAAAGGGACAGAGAACAGTATTATGCCACTGTGTTTATATTGTAATTATGTCATCACTGTTGTATCCATGGTTCAAGCACATATGGTGGACTGTGTTCATTTCTGGTTGTTCTCTCTCCTCCCTCCATCTCCGAAGTAGAAAAGATACAAAAAAAGGATGGCAACCAAAACCAACTGTACAAAGCGACTTCCACCTGAGGAAGAGTAGATTGAGATCCTTAAGGAGAGAAATGATAGCAGTCTCTAAAATTGTGAGTGGCTCCAGAGGAAGTGAATACGAAATGCTTGTTCACGCTTTCTTCTAGTACAGAACTGGGTGACAGCAAAAGGATCCAGCACATCACGGAGGTGGAACTGCTCTTACTTGCAACATGTGGTTAAACTGTCAATGTCGTTGCCGTGAGATGTCATGGGCACCAAACACTGGCATGGGTCAAAGAAGGAGTTAGACAAATTCATGGAAGAAAAATCCATTGAGGACACCAACATAACGATCAGCAAGTTGCTGGAGGGTAGGAGAATATACTGACGAAATGCTGCCCTGTGATACCCCTGGTTTTGTATTCTCCCCTTAGCATCTTGTGGCGCTGTGTAAGGCAGAAGACAAAGCTGAACTGAGCAAGCTGAACTGTAAAAACACAGGAGTGTGTGAATAGGTATGAGACTTCATTGGCATCTTCCTGATAGCAGAGCTCTTTCACGATCATCCTGTAGATCCCTGCTCAGTCCTTTCAAGCAGTATTTGTGGGGAGATCAAACTGCCAAAACCTGTGGTATAAACTTTTCTTTTTTCCGTCAACTTCACAGATCATACTGCCCCAGCAGCTAGATGGCCATAGGGCTGGGGGATTACATTATAAAGAGGGTCAATCTGTCTGGTATATAATGCCAGAGCTACTGAGAGAGTCACTGAATTTCCATGTACCGTGCTCTAGATAATTTCTCAGTAGAAATACCAGACTCCTAGTCTTGCTAAAAGCCATCACCTTTTTCCAGTTGATGTCAATGGAGCTAGATTCTCTCTCTCTTTTGTTCTTTCTTTTAGTTTGAGTTATGTCTAATTTGTTCAAATAGAAGTTGTGTTGTGTATTTTTCCTACGCTTTCTCCTATTTCCATAAGCAACATCTGGGAGTCTTGAAGGAACCTGAGGCATGAGAGCGATCTGTTTCAGTAGGACTACATGTCAACCTCCATCGAGATTCTTTGCTAAGTCCTTGCCGATGGATTACAATTATCAGGTTGCTTAGCTTAGTGTTATTAATGTACCTACACGTGCGTAGTCAGAAAAGCACCAATAGTTTGTAGTTGGTGCAGCCCTTTAGATAAAAATTAATGTTAGGCTATATTGTGTTTCAGCTTCTGATGCACCTTTATTTGTTTGGACGTTTAGATGTTTCAAACATAATGTAAGGTGTGCAGACTAAAAGTTAAATGATTTATTTCGGTGGCTACATGTGTTATAATAGCCACAGCCAAGGAACATGGACTAATCAAGGATTAGATCCAAGAGTTTGTTAGAGCACCAGAGATAAATGACCAGGAGATCTAAGAGAAGTCTAAGCTGAGGGAGGCCAGGTACAAGTTAAAATAGCTCATTAAAAACTTCTGTGTTAATAGGCCATTTCATTGCCTAGCCGAAATTGTCTCTTATATTTTACATAGGCATTAACTCAATTGTTCATGATTCTGCTCCTGGTGTAATAGGGGCTTTTTAACAGGGTTTTTTTTTTGAAGAGAATATAATTTGTGCTTTGTTCACATAATAATATAGGATAATATACATCCCCATAATCTTGCTAATGTATTGCAGTATTTAAAAGGCAAGATGTTGAAACTGTATGAAAATACAAGAGCGAAAGGATCTTTGCTAGGTTGGCGTACAGCGAATCTTATTTCCTATTCCTTGAGTCCCCAGACTCTACATGGTGAGGGCTCCAGAGACTTTTGGATACATACACGCAGCGTAGTTGATTCTGATATACACAGGTCTCAAGCTGAGAGAGGAAATGATGTTCAGAAATAGTTCTCAAGAAATAAAATATCTAGACATTTTTAATTCTAAGGTAAAAGTATATGATGGGCTCTCGACTGCAGGACTGTGTGTTAATTTGCAAAATGCATTAGACTTTTTTACTCTAATTGCACTGATATTATTTTGGTCTGTTATCATTTGCGTGTTGTTATTTTAGTACTGCAGTTCGAAGAAGATGCAAGCAATCACACAAATAATTACTCAAACCAGAAGGGGGGGAGGGGGGAGGAAAGACCTACATCTCTGTGGACAAAACTCTTGTCAGTGCTGATAGTGCAAGAAGTACTTCAAGAGGAAGTATAAGAAGCAGGGAGTGCAGCTGTCTGTAATTAATTGAAGGAATAATATAATAACTATTATTAGAAAAAAACCAAACAATAGTTTTGGCAAATATTTTTGTAGCGACTTAAATCAGCAATGATGATAAGCAACCATCGTAGGGGCAGCGTTAGTGTACTAATGATGATCAAAGGCAGCAGCACCTTCAGCAGAAGGTGACTGGCACGCAACCGCGGCAGAAACCTGCCAAAACCCTTCCTCGCTCTCGCCTCCCCTCATCCTCTCCTCTCCCGACGTGACGTTTCTGGTCTTTCATCCCGGGAAGGCTCCCCTCACCGTCTGCCAGCCAAGGCAACGTGGGGTCCGTAACGCGCACCCGTACGGACACGAGCAACGCTTTGTCCTGGCTGAAAAGTCCTCCCGGGTCTCGGAGCAGCTGCTGAGGGTGCTCGCTCACCTTTTGGTGGACCCGTACCTGCTCTCCGCTGATCCTGCTCCGCAGTGAGCGGGCAGCCAGTTCCAGCTGCGTGGCATTTAAATGTTACCATAGTGATGAGCAGTGGACACTGCCACCTTTCTCTTTTTAATTAAAGAACAGATGCAGGGAAAGCTGATCTCTCGGTGACCCTCTTTAGGCTGACATCAACATGCTAATTGTTTTCAATTCTTTTCTTCTCTCAGCAGTCACAGCTCTGTCCTTCCTTCCTATCAAGGTCTTGCCTCCGGTTAGGTTAAAGAAGCAGCAACTCTTTTCAGAGGCTCCCTTTGGGGACTGTTTCAAGCAGCGGCTGCTTCAGAGCGACTAAACACTCTCTTTTCTATTAGAGAGGCAGGTACAGAGGGACGAATGCTCCTGCCTATGATGGGAAACTTCTGACTTTCCTCCGCTGAAAACAATCCTAGCAACAGCGCTTAAGCAGGGATTTGCTCGGGGTATACAGAAAAACGTACGATTGTGAAATGCAGGCGTGCGTCCTTCCGACCTCCCCGCACCATGCACTATTTCAGTGCAATACGTTCCTTGCTGAACAAACAAGGCAGTTGGGGCTGGGATGGATTTGACTCGGGAGGAAGTCTCCTGGCTTTTAATCCCACTTTAGCCCTCGACTCGCAAAGCAGCCTCAGCTTTCTGCCTTAGTTTCCTCTTTTATGAAATAGCAGTAGAATTGCCATTCAAGCTGTTGTAGAAAATAATTGTGCTTTGCCCGGGTGTTTTAATGCATAAAATATTTTATAAAGAAGAACTGCTGCTGGAGCAGTCAGTCTTCATCAGCAATTGCTGTATGCCGATGTCAGAGATTGTTATGGCTTTTCTTTAGGGATTGAAATTGCACATGGTATTCATGTTAATGATAGGCAAAAAATACATTATTTAATGGCTTCTGCCGTATTATCTGCCCTTTTTGCTTAGCTTCAGGCTAGAGTCAATAGGCAATTTAGCTTAAGAAAAACAGTCACCAAACATGAAAGGAGATATTATGCATCCCATGCAGGTGTCAGTAAAACAAAAATAGTCTCAGATACCAAATTCAGACTTGCAGAAAGCACTTGCATCGCGTAAGTTAACTGGTGATTGCCACTGGATGTCCTCATTGCTGAAGTGTAGAGTTCGGCTAGAGATCCTAAAGATCATCAGTGACAAGAACCCTTGAAATGCAGGAGGCTATTCAAACTGTTTATACAGGGAGATGGAAGGGCTGATATTCGTTGTTGTTGTTGTTGTCCCCTTTATCTCTGGGCTTGCTTGAGTTGGAGCAAGATCTCATTTTCATGATAACCTTACAAGGCAGGAGGTAATTTATACGTATGAAATACATCATTCTAACACATTCACAACACTCAAAAAAATAATTACTTTAACTGTAGAGCCAAGCTATCTGATGAAGCAAGATTTACATTTGGGGTCATGAATTGCTTTGTGTGTAGTGTACGTGGCTGCTTTCCTTAGCATTTTGTCTATTGAAATGTAAAACAGAAACAGAATTTGTCAGTTGGTCCATGAAGTTCAGATCACTTTGTCCGTCACATAAATATTCTTTCTCTGGCATTTCTAGGTGTTTGTTGTCTAAGAGGAAGACAAAACCTTCTAAAATACTGCTAAGTATTTTATTGTTCCTGGAAGGAAAGAAGGAAATTTTCTTTCTGTTGTTGTCAACATCAACAGAGAATTGAGGTTGAGGAATAAAAGACCAACTGACAGATGCGGTACTTTTTAAAATACACCAGCAATGTGGCTTCAATAAGCGTTTAAAACAAACGCTTCTCTGCACGCAGATTTCCTTCATATGAAAGAGGCAGAAATTACATAGCGGTTTTGAGCTGCACAGTACAAGCCCTAGTGAGCTTCCCCGGAGTTTGCTGGGTTTTAGGACATAGGACTGTATTTTGCTGCATCATCAAGATGAAGTGGAGGTGTGAAGTTCGTATCTGAATGTCAACATCCCACAAGAAATCTTTTAATGCATTATGCTCCCACTTTAATTTGTCTGTAGGCATTTGAATTTTCTGTATCAAGTCAGGGAAAACTGACAAAAATGCACGTTGGCCTTCTATTCAAGTGAGACAGTGTGGGGTTTCCTTTCCCAGCAGAATTTGGAGTCTCATTTATTTGACTGTAGCTGAAAAATGGCAGACTATTCATTTAAACCATAATGCTAATAATAATACTGATGCAGAAAGACCTTTAATAATTTTAAACAATGGTGATTTGTGACTTCATTTATGCCAAGAACACGACCACAGAGAGAAGTGCTGTGTGCTGCAATAAAGTGCAGAACGTAAGACCCAGCTTAGGCTAGGACTAAATGCTCAGTAGGTCAGTACGTTCTGTCTTAATTTGAGCTCATCCACAGTAAGCCTTTTTTGCAGGATGTGTAGCTGTGAAAGGGCAAGGCTTCTCACGCCTCTTCTAGGGAGAGCATCTGCATGCTTCTAGGATTTTATTGGAAGTTGTTTGGTGCTAGATGTTTGCTCCATTATGACAGTAATTTTAACAATATTTTGGAATAAAAATTATTTGAGTGGATTAGTAATTGGACCACTCATTTCCTCAACATCAGGAGGCCAATTTCCCTTTGAGAATTGTCAACTGCGAAGCCACAGTGCTTGACAATTTATCCTAAGTTACGTATTTGGTTGTATTTACTTCCTTTGCCTCCAAATACTGGTTTGATATTTCCTTTGTTGTTGACAAGCTGTTGACAACACGCCAAGGAAATAAGGCCGCAGCTTATACGAGGGCCCCAGGTTTTCTTACCTTTTTTTTAAGGTCGTTGCCATTAAGCATCTGATTTTTGCCACGTGCAAAGGTCCTGAAGTCAGATTGTTTAATTTAATGCATTCCGCAGGGCCACAAAGAACCTGTTTGGCACCTTAGCAATGATGCAAGGGGTCTTACTGGCAGATTTCAGAACGCCGTTTGCCACTCTGTAGTTAGTATAGATGTGACTCTGTATTTAAGCAGAAAGTTCTTGTGAACACAATGCACATTTTTAACACTTGAATTCAGTTTTATATGACTCTTGCCCCATCTAATATGCATCTGTAATGAAAGCGCATAGAGCTAAAACTCTACATCCAGTCTTTGTCATGCCCTGAGCATCAGGTCTGTGTAATCAGCGCCTGCCTCATGCTCGCCCACAGCTGCAACTCTGTTTTGAGGTGATTTGCCATCTATCAGTATGGCCAGCAGACTACAGAGGGTCCACGGAGAAGCTGCATCCAGTGTTTTGACTCCTGGAGCCTGTGGTCCTGCCCCGTCTTACCACTGACGCAGCCAGCTTTGTTTCCTGGCACACCTTCAGTGCACACGATGCACGTCCGTCGTGGTACCCTGATGCTCTAGAGGCCCTCCACGTTGTGTGCGGGGTCTTGATCAGAGGGAGGAAGGGAACTTGGGAGATGTGCTTTCGCTTTTACCAACTGAGGATATTTATTTTTATTTTTTTAAGTTACAGGACAGGTAGGTCCTGAAGTCCATATACAGCTGTTCAAATTGGTGCTCTGACTTCCTGGGAAGTTGTTGGACACTTTGGAGTCTTGAGAATTGCATTGGAGCGTGAGACTGGGAACCTGACTTTACGTCATGCCTTTGAAAATTCTGCACCTACGTGTAGTCGGTACAGCTCACTTCTGTGGCCTAAAAGGGAGTCCACAAAATAGTCTCCCTCTCTGTCATAAAATATTGTCCTGTTCCTTGTCAGTATGGAAGCGGTACTATACAGATCCTCTGCCAAAAATAGGATAAATCAGCATGATGGAAGGACACACTTCAGAATAACTGCTGGAGATTGTCTGCGTAAGGTTGATTTGCTGTGGGATGTATAGAGGGATTTACTGTCATCCATAGCTATTGGAAATAGGAATCCCAGTTAGGAAGCAGACATTACACAAGTATGTGGTGAAAAGACAGAAACTCATAAAGCCGCAAGGGTCCTTTTGTAAAATGCATGTGAGTAGCCAAGTGGGACAATAGTAACACTGCTAATTCATTTAATTAATATGTAATTTACTTGGAGTAGTGTTCATTCTAGTCTGTCTTTCTTCAGAAAGATGTTTTCTGCTGTGGTGAAGCTGTGATTCATTTCCATTTCACTACTTTCATTTTCATGGTCTCTTTGTTAATTGTCAAGGCCTGTTTGATGATTACAGTGGCTAGTAAATGCATTGCTAAATTATGGTTATAAACAACAATGGAAAAAAAGACCCATTCATTTGGGGGTTTTTTCTTCTCTTTTTTTTTTTTTT
>VZSC01012813.1:387864-436520 GCA_013398225.1 Steatornis caripensis | reverse complement strand
ACTCTAAAAAAAAAAAAAAAAAACAAAACAAAAAACAAACCAAAACCCGAACCAAAACCCCCGAAACCAAAAACAACCAAACAAAAAAAGCCCCAACCCCAAACCCCGTGTAATATTTCTCCTACCCTGTTCATTTTGCAGCTTCTTTGTTGTTTTCATTTTCAGATGCTTTTCCATGGGGTTACGTATATTTACCGTGTGAGAACCTGGAATGTACAATATGAAGTAGAGCAGGAGTTTGAGTACATTGAATCTCTGAGGGTGCAAGGGGCGCGTACAGGTATCTTGGTGCCCCTTAGAGGGAACTGCAAGTCTCTGAAGCATCCCATTGCTCCTGGTGCGTGCACCTCAGATGAGATCCTCCTGGGGAGGGTTTCCAGCCAGGCTTGAAAGACTCTAGCTAGCAAATTGGGTAATTTTGAACTTAAGTCTGCTCTGCAGCAGAAAAGATGGATGTCGCTCACTGGGCCAGAAGTTAGGGCACAAAAATTTGGGGTAAATGTAAATCCTTGTTGGGTTTGCGCTCTGTGTGTGTGTGGTTGTATTAAGTTAAACTGTGCAGAAGGAAATACAGCTTGAGACTTTTGCCAAGTCGGTGTCAAACTAGGCATTACCACAGGCACTTTAGTGAAAACTCTCCACAGAGGATGATATTTGTATGCAAGACTTTACATTTTTTTCCTTGGTTTTGCTTCTGATGTTTTGCTCCTGCTCAACAACAGCAAGTATGAAAATAACTCCCTTCGGTCTGACTCTAATTTCAGTCCTCCTCCTTTTTCTGCAGGATTGTGGCATTTTGAGCTTAAAATCATCTTCACTTCAGAATATATGAAAACTTATTGCCCAGCCAAAGATGAAGCATTATGTTTGGCACACCATCAAAATATGGCTTGATCCTGTCTAACCCATGAGACTGGTTTGATCAGTTTAACTCTTAACATAGGTAGCTTTCCCAGCGCCATAGCTTTTCCTGTTGTAGACAGAATCTGAATTGGTTTCAGTGTAATGGAATATTTATTTTGCCTGTTTTAGAAATGTTTTAGTTTGAGAATACGTGTCTTTGTAGCAGGGCTTATATAATTTATTCTTTAAAGCAGCACACTGTTGGATAAATTCTAGATGTCACAGTTAAGGAGTTGGGTTTGTAAATGAAATCTCTTGTGCTTTCTATTAAACGCAGTTCTGATTGACTCCACCGAAGTGATTAGTGCCCAACTTGTGTTATCCAGATGTTTGTCAGATATTTTATTTCATTTCATTTCATACATCTCGAACTACCAAGGCAACCTTGTCATTGCAATTTTCACACCCTTTCTTTTTCTTTGTTCTTTAGGTCAGTGAAATCTTATCTCTGCCGTTTTCTGTCATAGGTTAATAGTCTGGAACAAACTTCATTTAAGACTCTTAAATAGGAATAATGGGGAGAGATTATAGAGAAGAAAGTTGGTGGCCACAGCCGCTGCTAGATAGATGGTATCTCACAGACTCTGGTAGTTTTGAAATACCAATCAAAAGTGTGGGAGAGGCAGAGAAGAGCTGACCTCAGAAGATAGGCTCACTCGGTTCAGGTGCCTGGCTGAACAAACCTCTGGGACCTCCTTTGACGTCACAAAATTCAAGTTTTGTACGGGCGAAACTGGCAGTTGTTCAGGTCTTGCGTGGCTATGCCTTTAAGGATGGGACAAAACCACGGAGGATTTATATTTGTTCAGTGCTGCTGTTATTGTACATATACATCTACAGAAGTATGCGTAGACTCCTGGAAAATCTGTGAGATAAAGTTTTCTTATTTCACAGTCTTACAAAAAGACCTGGCACTTGTTTTTCTTCAGTACATCCTTCATTGACAGGTCCAGGTACGTCTTTTAAACAAGGAACTGTCTTGTTTACATGTTCCTCTATTTCTTCGGTTTCCAACTGCAGTTTCTGTTTAAAGTGGCTCAGAACAGCTTTTTAAAAGCAAAGCATTATTTTTGCATAGAAAGGTAAACTGCAAGCAAAGAAAAATGTTAAAACAAAAAGGGAAGGTCTTGGATAAACCCCGGTCGACCCAGACTCCCTGCTTTTTACCTCAGAGAAGCAGGGAGCCCCGGAGCAGCATTTTCCTCTGTCCCCTTCCACTGTCTGCTCAACCGCTATCTCTGTTAAGGCTGTGGACTTTTACTATCCCCTTTGATCCTGTCTTTAGTCCTGGAAAGAATAAACTTTGCCAGCATAGATTCAGACAGTGAGGAGGCATTCTCCAATTAATAACTCTTCTACTGTTTTCTCCAGGACATTGTTATTGTTTTTAATGAATAATCTTTACTCTCGCTTCATTTCCTGTTTGTCTCCCTGTCTGTTCCCGTTGGTTTAATTGTTTGCAGTTAGCCAGCACAATACTAATGACACAGCATAGTAATAATCGACATCAGGTCCATAAAATGCAACGTGATTTTTTTTTTTTCCTTTTTCATAAGATGTATCGCAGACTGCAGACTCAAAACTCTCGGAAACCCCGGAGATCTTCATTCAGATCCTAGTAGAAGAGCCTTACATTTTTACCTACTCTAAAAAAAATCCAAACCGAGTTGCTATTGAGACATTGCTTGGGTAAGACATTACAAAGCAGAGCCTCTCAGCCGCTTACATGGGTGGATGTTTACAGATACAATTTGATAAGGAAGTCAGTAGTGTTATGCTGGTGACAGTATTGGCTTCCTGAAATGAGGGCGAACATTTCCCAATGCTCAGAGAATAACTCAGGAACCTCTGGTAGATACAAAGCCCAGATTTTTAAGCTGACCTTCACCTGCTAATACTTGTAATTGTCCTCTAATCTGCATCCAGAGCAGTCCTTGGCTAGTCGGCCAGCTGTGGTGTGACGGAGGAAGAACTGCAGCTGTGGGTAGGGTGTCCGCACCTTGAGTGTCTGAACTTGTGGAAAGCAAAACCCCGGGACTTTGTAGCAGCAGGTCATGTGGATGAGACCTGGGAAAAAAGCATAAATCTGCTTTTCCATGGGATGTTTTTCCCATTTTCTTTATAAGGGTGGCCACAGTCTTCATAAAACAGTGAAAGAGGTGATGGGAGGCTAACTTGTCTTTCCCACATCTGCTCTTTACCCTGCTTAGCCTCTCCTCCCCTCTCTCCAAATATTTCTAACCCAACTCTCCTTTGAAGACACAGAACAGCACGGCACTGCTGGCCAGCACGATATCAAACACCAGCGTGCTGTCGCCTCGACACGTTTCGCAAAGGTCAGGCACTTTGTGTGAGCGGCTGTGGAGGAGCAGCCACTGGAGAACAAGTTCACAGCACTGCCGAGCCTTCAAGTGCTTTATTTTTCTTTTGACCACTCTGTTTTTCTTTTATATATAGTTTCTTTCTCTACCTGCCCTCAGTCCCAACCGTCCTTCCTTTTTGTTCCGTTCCCCAGCTCACCCACCCCCCCCGTTCCTCCCACTTCTTATATCTGTTGTTTTGGTGTGTTTTAAAGATTCAGTAGTTCATAGTGTATGTTGAAAAATATGTTACTTTGCTGGGCAGGACAGGGGTCAGACAGAAATCACTCTAGGTTAACCAAGAACCTGAAGCCTTTGGGAACCACTTAACAGTGATAGTAGCTCAGATTTGCAATTAAAGTTCTTTTCCAATGTGGGTGAGTTTGCATCTTCAACATAATAACACATAATACAAAACCAGGAGGCAGCCTCTTTCTTTGACAAACAGGTCTTTTTCTTTAAAACCAGATCTGCCTGAAAGGTATGGGAGTAGAAAGATGAGATGGAAGATTGTGAATCTTAGGGAGGGAGAATATAAGTTTTGATAAAAGCGGACTTCTTACCAGCATCTTTTGCACAGGCAGTAAAAATTACAGTCTGGAAGGGTGGGTGATGTACCAGAAGCGTTACTGTTCATACTCCTTGAGGAACTGTCTGTTTTCTCCTATTATGTGTTATTATCTGGTCTCAGCAATTACAGTCTCTCCAGTGGAATTTTTTGAATGTAACTAAGATTTATAGGGTGCTACAGAAGAAAAATATTTTAGAAGTTGTCAAACACTTCCTGTTATAAGACTGTAAAGTGTTGAATATCTGCCTCAGGCAGATTTATTGATTTATTTAAATTTTGCTGTTCCCTAGACATCTGCTTTGGTCACTTTCATAGAGAAGATGCTGGGCAAGATGGACCTTTGGTGTGACCTCACACTCTCATTCTTGTTTGTTTACTGCTCTTATATTGAATGATATGAGAGAAAATACTCGGTTCACCCATCTCAAAACAAAAAGAGAAACTGGTAGGCTTTTATTCAACTAGTCTTAATACTCCACAGCAATGAAGCAAAGACAGAATTTCCCAAGTGGTTGTTGCAAAGTCAGGGATGTGCCTTTGCCATGCCCTTGAGTGTGTGCCCATATATATCTGTTTTATGCGCTCTTGAGATATGCTGAGGTAGAGGGGTGGAAGTAAAGGGAAAGATTTGGTCTTGGACGGTGAAGATTGTGAGTTTATACTGATAGACAAGAAGACTAGGACTGAACTGCAACAGGAGTGGTGATAAGATAGCTATAGTAGAGAGGGTTTAGGGAAGAGGGCAGAACAAGTACCCTTTATTGGGAGCCCAGAACTGATCCCCATATCTCTGCAGCTTCAGTGGAAGATTCACTGTGGAAGAGCTACACAGGTATGAGTTTATTTTTACTCTCAGTTACTACCATTAGCAGAAGAGCGGAGGTGCAGGAGGTGGAGCTGGAGGTCCTGAGCCAGATAATGAATATGTCATTGGCAGCACGATAAATACGGTGAAACTGCTGTTTTCTCTGTTTGCCTTTTTTTGAAAAACGTAGGAAATTACGTGCACAAAAGCTATGTTAAAATAACATTGCTTGCGAAGTCAAGCACTCTAATTACATTGCTCAACACTGTTGTCTGTGTAATTTAATTTCGGGATTCTTCTATCTGTACATACGATACAGTCTACAATTATATGATCATGCACAATTTTTCTTGTACACAGAGCCTATTTGACCACATAGAATGAAGATGGTCAGTTAATGAGCAACCGTTCAATGTCGCATTATTCCTTATTGTACAGCATGTAGCACTATCCCTGCCATTCAATCACATGCCATTCTTGCTCTGAAGACAAGAGTTATTTTTTTTCTTGTAGTCTTTTGTATGGCACCGTTCAAGAGAATACCCGAGTACATCACAAACTTTTAATTCATCTTCACTATAGATGTGTGTTGGGAAACTGAGGAAGGGGACTATCTCCATCTTACAGACCGGGAAACTAGGGAGCAGAAATTGTGCTAATGTGGTGCATTCAAGACAATTCAAGATACTAAAAATCATCTGGGTTTATGTATTCCTTTTCAATAGTAAACCTTATCTAGGACTTCTTATGTTCAGAGTAATGCAGCAAATGGCTCACGTTGCAGCTGTGAGTGCTCAGTAGTTCTGCATGTCGGTTTCAAGTCCCACACCCAGAAAATAAGGAAGACAGAGTTGGGCATACCTGGGAAAGTTTGGTTACACAGGTGACCTCATGTATGCTGTGGCAAGGAGAGGATCCAGCCCTCCAGAGCAGGATCCACCTGTCTGTCTGCTAATGTGAGCTTTCGTTTCTTTCCTTCAATCCTTTGCCTCAATCACAACATCCCTTCACAGTCTGCAACAAATGAATCAACTCCCCAAAACCCCATCCTCACTAACAACCCGTGCTCGATTGGTTCTGCAAGACTTGTCCTGTGCAATGGTACAGGGGTCTTGTAGAAAAATAGCCTGTGATCATGCAATTATTGTACTGCAATTCGTCTATGTGATGGGGCCGAATAAAGGTGGTAGAGGCAGTTATAGTTCTGCATCTCCTAACTTTTGAGCACTAGATTTTGAAGCCTTTGTAGCATTTTGCATGCATATTATTTTGTCTTTTCAGACTAGGCATGATGTGTAAAACAAAACTTTCTTTTCCCTTTCATCTTTGTCTTCCCTTCTCTTGCCTCCCCCACCAGTATCAGGTGACTTTTTTTTTTACTTTGTTTTTTTGCTACTTTTTACAGCTCTAGTACAGATATTTCAATGTCTTGTAATTTATTCTCTCTCTAAATGTCAATTTCCTTGCTGCTGCTGATTTGCTTTCAGATATAATGCCTAAAGCAGACTGTCAGCCATTCTGAAAGTATATGATTCTTCTTTCTCAATATCACACAAGCCAAGTCTGGCTGGAAGGACAGGGGAAAACTAAATTATTCTCATAAAAAAGAAAACATAGCACTAATATATCTTTATACTTATGTTCAGGTATCCCCTTTGTGTTATTAAGGGGACTCGTGATCTTGTGTGTTTTCTCTACAGGGGATCACATTAATTTATATTTATAAGGTCTCCCATAATAGATGCTTTCCAGAAACATAAAAGTGAGTCCAAGAGTTCTTTGAATGCTATCAAACCAGAAATGAGCACTGCCTCGTATTATCCAGCAGCAAAATAAGAGCTCCTCAGGATTCAGAAAAACGAAGGGATAATGTTGTGTGTATTAACTAAATTCTGATCCTGCCGCCCTTGTGGAGCGCTGACGATTTCAGTACGAGGGAGCATTGAAATCGAGCGTCTTTGTGAAAGCTTGCTTCTCCCAGAGACAGAGCTAGAGAGGCTCTAAGACATCAGATGTGTGTATATTTTTGTGTATACACGACTATTGAAATCCTCAGATACAAATGATTTGCTGCAACTCACCAGGTTGCCAAGCTGAGCCGGTGCCTAGTGAAGGTTATTGTTGGTCCCTGTCTGGGTGTGGTAGCCTGTCCCAGCTGCGAGGCAGTGCAACTTAGTGGAGTAAAAGCAAGTTTAAACTAAGTTTCATTACCTTCTAATTGTGAAGGGTTGGGAGTCATGCTGTTGGCTAGTGGAGTTAGATACCCACAAGCCCTTCTAAGTTTGCACTTTAACACTCATAAATATCTTTTCGCTTCAGAAAACATAATTTTTAAAATTTAGAATATATTTTTCCTCGTCTAGCACTCTGTTGTGCATGTGTGATTTTAAAGGTGTGTCACCGTTCCATCCTGTACTAACGTCGTGGATGTAGACAGTTTGAAAAAAATCCATCAGTCATTTTGCAATCGCCTATCTGTCTTTCTTGGTGGTGCTTGACATCTTGAGATTTTGCTGACTGTGTTTTCAGCAAAGCAGCGGGTTATTTTGCCTTTTTTTAAAATCTCCATAAAGAACGTCTCAGAAAGATGGGTGCCTGAATCACATAACAATAAAGGCATAACTTTTGACTTACTCTAATCCAAGCTTAAAAGAGCAATAAACGTTGACTCCATTTCAGTGGTTTCCAAGATGTCTCTAAATAGTTTATTGCAAACAAAGAAAAATATAGTTTCATCCCTGTTATCCTCCTCTACATGTTTGTACCTCTGGAACAAGCAACGTTTTTCAAGTGTTATTGTCTGTTCTTGTATTGAGGTTCTTCTTCTCACCTGTGAGCATCATGCTTTCGCCTTCCTAGGAGTGATCACTACTGCAAACCCAACAACTGGCCTACAGTGGTTTCATCAAGCAACCTTGAAATACTAAGTAGCACTCAAGCCAATGTTGTTATAGATCAGCTGGGTGCCGATAGGTTTCACCTGGTGGAAGAGTATCAGAGTTCACCCATTTCTGTTGGTGGCCACTGAAAAGTTTGTAATGCTCCCACACTGGCCCTGGGGGTCTGTTGGGACACGAGTTGTCACTGCTGTGACGAGGGAGCAGCCATGTTGTCACACAGCCCTCTCATTGCAGCTCCCAGCCTTGCCTGGCATCCGTCCTCTCATGGGACTGTGATTCAGCTAGAGTTTGGGGGTGGACTTTAGTCAGCTTCCCAGCAGGCTAGGAAAAGCCTTTAAACTCTACATCCAGGTTTTACTTAAAGAAACAAAGGCCTTTTATATATATATTTACATATATATAGATGTGTGTAGGGGGGGCGGGGAGAGAACACTCAGAAAAATGAGGTTAAATCATATAGAAAACGTGACTTATGAATATCTTTCTCCTGCTGCTTGTGGTTTAGGCTCTCCCCTTCAGTCTTGCTTTAAGTCTAGCAATGCTGTCACTTCTCCACTAGTAAACTGTCCGCAGTCCAGCCTCTTTCCATGACCAGGACTTGGCAGAGCATCACCTCCTTGCTCACCCAGGTTGCTTCTTCTGATGGAGACTCCCCGGGAGCCGCACAGGCATACTAGGTCCAGTATATACCTTTTTTTCCCCCTCTGCCAGCCCCCCTGCAGCTTTGTTCCTAGAGAGGAGGTGCTTTTTCCCTGTGGGACATGGCAAGAGGAACAAAGAAGCGGCCTTCCCTGCTGCTGCCTGGCCCCAGCCTTTTCAAAGAAACATAACCATGTGAGCACGCAGCCCACAGTCCTTCGGATACCTGTAGGATATGAGCTGTAAAGGATGGAGGGATTTTTCCAGCAATGCTTTAATTAGCCTGCGTATGTGCAGCTACAGAAAGGCATGAAAAATTTTGGTCTAAATATCATCGATGCCCTGTGTCCTCGTATCAGACGTTTGTTCGAGCAGCCGGTTGTGTTGCTAAGTTAATGATGTGCACTTCAGGTGGTGAAAAAAAATGAGGATAAAGGGACATCTCCTACCAGAAGGCAAAGCTGGACTTCTCACCCTGCCTCCTCCCACTTGTTAAGTGCTGTCATATAATGGAAAGAAGAGTTGGGTCTGAAACAAGAGAATTTAAATCCGAGATCTAAAAACAGTTACAGTCTTGATGAGGGGCTGTGTACTTTATTTAGTTCACTTGTAATTGGTTTTAATTTGTTGCATCTTTTTTTAAAATACATGTGATTTGAATATGAATGTGATTCACGTTAGCTTTTGATTATAAAAATTAGTAATATCAGATTCAGTAGATTCAGGGGTTTCTTTGAGAGCGGTACTTCCTCAGCCCACCCAACAGTGGCTTTTTCCAGCAGGAAGCATTTCAGCTTGTTAAGCCATAACACTAGGAGGCCGTCACCTGGAGGGCTGCCATCGTCTTCAGGGCTGAGTATGCACAGCACAAACAACGGCTGAGGAAATAAGCACCTCTTCTCTGGGGTGTCATCTCATCTTCCACTCGATCATTGCCTGTCACAGGCAGGGATAGATTGAACTGTGGTCCAGGGCTCTGTGTAAAAGGACGGGTTGCATATTTTTAGTAAATATTTTCAGATTCCTCCTGTGATACTTTAGATCAGCATCTGAAAAAAATCACCCATTTATAGGGGCCTTAGAGTTCTGCCCCATCTATTTCTGCGTTTTCCTTCCTTTGCGCCTGTGTTTTTTGATTGCTGGATATGGAGCGTTAGCTGCAAAAGTTTCTTCTAGGACCCAGATTTTAACCTACTGGAGTTGAACAGAACTTTTTTCCATAAGTATGTTAGATTTAGTAAAAGTGTAGATCACAAAGAGTAGGGCTAAGTAATTATTGTTTTGTCATGTGGTTTGGGGTTCAGGAGAGATTTCAAAGTCAACTTATCCGCTAGGTAGCGAACAAAATGTGGCTTCAAAGACGACCTAATGTGGAAGCTCCAGAAATGAAGCTTCCAGAGAGTATATGGTCCATCTCTTCAAGACATCATCTTATTTTTTAGTATGAAAAGTGCATAATCACAAGTAAAGCTTGTGAAGAAAACACTTGAGCGTATATTTATCTAGCCTAGCAGTTTTAAAGACAGGTTCAGTACATTTAGCATGCATGTTAAATGCTGTGTTATCACGTTTTCAAAGTAAGATTCTTTTATTCTTCTATTCTTTCATTGGAAAGTCTTTTTAAATGCACTTGCTTTTTTTTTTTTTGGTAATTTTTTGTAATTTTTTTTTTTTTTTACAACACAAGAAGAAATACTATTGACCAGCAAACTTTGAAGAAGTCCGTTTTATGGCCTCTTAATTTGTTTCTGCAGTTTGACATAGGCTGCCATTGTAGGCAGAAACCCTTGGCTATCAGCCTATAGATGATGCTCACATGTATGATCAGATAGTTAAGTTTTACTCTATCAAATAAGAATGCGCTAATGGTACTGACTCACTCATTTCTGCGTCTGTGTACAATCAAAATATGGGGAGCAAATTTGGAAGTAACTTCGTGGTATTAAAAAGTTGGCTGTCTTTTCCGCATGTCTGGAACCCGTGAGTCAGTACTCCAACACATACATTTTGCTGTTTAAATAGAATATGCTATAATTTTTTTTTGTATTAACAATATGTTTTATCGTTCTATAGAACTTTTTATCCGCAGATCTCATGTAGGTTTACCAGATAAGTGAGTAACCCATTCCTAATGGATCCCAAGATTGTCCTAGACGTTAACACACCATTGGTTTCAGCCTGAATCAGACATTTAGCCTCTGATTCAGCTGAACATTCATACTGCAGAAGGCTCTTAAAATTAAGCCCATACTTATGGGATTTCCTAAAGTGGGTTGGGATTTAGTACTTGTTTGTTTTCCTTGTGAGTGAAAGCAGAATTTGGTCCCTAGCATCATGCCAGTTCCTTGAGATAACTGTTCCGGGGAGGCTTAGTATCATAATTCAGTTAAAGTATATTTGATCCTGGTGGAAAAAACCACCCAGCAACTAGTTGAAGCCCTTGTTCTGGACGTCTTCGCTGTCCCGAGTGATCGTGTATTGTAGGTATGGCCGACCGTGCCCTTTGCACGCTGGACCTTTTGAGAACAGGTTGTTGCAGCTTTCAGGTTTGCTCACCACGACTGTCTCCCGTCCAGCGGTGCAAGGGGTGAGGAGGGGAAAGCGAAGCGCTTTCTGTTGTAGGAGCAGCTCCTAACGCTAGTGGGATTTGTCTCGTGAGGGTGAGGGTCAGTTTTTTGGGAAAGGAAGCAAGTCAGAAGTCTGCAGCAGCTTATTGCCATGAAACNCCTAACGCTAGTGGGATTTGTCTCGTGAGGGTGAGGGTCAGTTTTTTGGGAAAGGAAGCAAGTCAGAAGTCTGCAACAGCTTATTGCCATGAAACCAGCATGGTGCAAAATGGAGGGAAAAATTTGCCATAAAGGTCGGAAATAAAAATGAAGAAAAAAAGCCAGGTCCTTATAGGGTGAATACTCTGAAATTATTCTCTAATGATGAGTTTAATGGCATTTGACTTCCTGCAGGTTAGGTTGCTGTGGTCCCCGTTGTCAGACGGCGAGGTGGGGGGGTTCACGATTTCTGATTAACTAAAAAAAGATGTGTGTGTTTTGGAGGTGTGTGGGTGAGGCTGTGCAAATGTCAAGTGAAGTACTGGTTATAAACAGTCTTTTTAAACAGCAGCACATTTTCATTCAGATCTTTTTAGGTTGTGAAGAATACTGTGTCTCTAGCGCATATTTAAAATAAAGATCTTTCTGGCAGCAAGCTCGCCATATCTAGTGGAACATTCTCACTCTGTCTCGCTCTCGTCCTCATCTGTTGAAGGAGTAGATCTTCTGAGGTACATCTTCAGAAATAGCAGCAGTAGCCAGCACAAATGTGCAGTAATTGATTTGCTGCTGTTGTTTGCAATTGAAGCAGTTAAAGCTTTCCAAGCAAAACCAAATCGTGCATGCGAGCTTCTGCATTGTTGTTCAAACAGTGAGTTTCCTAACACGGCTAATGGCAAACGATACGATGAAAACTGATTGCTTCTGTTTTATCCTTCGTTTCCGCTTTGCATTGGGCTGTATGCTGAGCCACGCATATGCAGGCTATAATGTGGCAAATTTAATCTTCCACTTCGTCTCTGCAGCTTCTCCCTGTATACCAAAATAGCGAGGACTGGAGTAGCTACTCTCTCAAACAGCACTTACTGTTCTTAGACGGGCTTTTTGTTGTTTTTAGAGTTTTCTTTTTTTAATCTGAGCTAAGTTTGAACAACTGTAATGGTGGGAAAATCTATCCAGGGTTCATTCTTTTTTGCCGCAGAATTGGCAAACCAGGAAGAATAGACTTTGTCATGTGCAAATATGGTGACCATAAATGGTGCTGGAGGCTTTCTCCATTGTCCTGTGACTTTGCCACGAGAGAAAGCGCGCGAGAGAAAGAAAGACACGTTTGATAGAGTTGTGAAGAACGCCTGAATGGCTATTGGGTGTTGGGCATTGTCTGGCGGTGACCTCAATTCGGTACAGTAGAGACCCTTGAAAGCACTGTCTGAAGTCACAATACCACTATTCTCCTCCGCTCCCCAAAAGGGATTAGTTAAAAGGGTGACGTTCCGTGCAGAGAGTTCCAAGTATTCCGTGAAACAAAGGGCCCTGAAATGTTTTTGAAGTTATTTTTAATTGAGTTGAACTAATTTAATAAAGGTCCTAAGAAGGAGGGAGGGAGAAAAAAAAAAATAAAGGAATGTGATTGTTTTATGATTCCTCGCAGATGGAATGGACATTTATAGCATACTTCTTCTTTAGTCTTCCAGAGAACAGTAGCCCCATTTACAGCTACAGTTAGCAATTTAAAACTGCTCCAAAATGAAGTCTTTCAAGAAGTTGACAGCTTATAAATAAATCTGTCTGATAAAATTGAACATAAACTGCATCTGTGGTTAGTTTGCCAAAATTAATTTTACATTTAATTAGAGATAGCAGTCAAACATATTTAATAAAAAACAGCCTTGGAGAGTAAATCAAATGAAGTCAGATTTTAGCAGACACTTTGCTTTTTCCCCCCCCTTTTTTCCTTTTTTCTCCCCCACCCCCAGAAGTGGTGAAATGACCTCACCTCTGTGATCCCCAGATATTTGGAAGAGGAGGCTGAGGGGAGGCCTGGGCAACCCGATGAGATTATGTGGGAGAAGCTGTGAATGACTTGGCTAGGATGGAGGGGGACAAGTATTGTGCTGTAATTTTTTATTGATTCTATAATTAGGATGTGCAGCAAAGCCACTGTGTTTGCTGTAAATGTTAAAATGAATGAATATGCTAATTATGAACCAAACGGCAAAGTTTGGGCTCGATCTGGGCTTAAACCCTCTGCAGCCCCAAAGTTCAGGCACGTTGGCACGGGTAGACTGCAAGTTAGGCTGCGCTGTAATTATTAATTACCAGCATTGTGAGTAACATTTTGTTAAATTTTCAAATCGAGGAACCAGGCCTCTGCATGCAAAATTTATATTCACTGCTTTGCATTCTTTTTCATGTGCAGCTCATTCATGTCTCTTCGAAAATATTATTAGACAGACTCCTTAGCCGGTGTAAATAGGTACAGCTCCCACTGTGTTGAGGGGAGTCTGGCTCTTGGCTACAATTTGAAAAATACGAGATAATAAAATAATTCGGTGTCTCTGTTCACCAAATAAAGTCAGATGAGCTGTATCAAAAACATTTGATCCACTACATTTTAAAATCAAATGGAATGGTTTCCTTTTATAATCCGCCCTCTCAAAGCAGCTACATCTCTACCACTAAAACCAAACCAAACTTTATTTAAAGCTCAGACCTTGTACAGGAGATTTAAGCCCACGCTGTAAAGACATTCAAAACTTGTTAAGGTTACTAGAGAAATCCTGTCTGCTTGGCTTTTTTTTTTTTTTTTTGTGCTGTAGAAAAAGACATGATTTTTAGGCATGAGGTCAAGTGCGTGAGCTGATAATAGACTATCCTTCTTTCAGGAGTTTAGATTGCTTTTGTATATTTTGCATTCCAAAATAAATACTTTAGGAAGTCACTGTTTCCCATGTGAATGGTATTGATTAACCATAACTACAGCGTTCTTCCTTCTCCTTCTCCTCCTCCTCCTTTTCTTTTTTTTTAATCTAGTAATTATTTTCAGAACAGTTTTAAGTTTGTAGAAATAATGATTAAAAAAAGGCACACATACAGGAAACTCTGATAGGTGGCGTGGCTTAGACATCCCTGGAGGTCACGATTAAAACCTTATTTAGTTAACGTCGTTAAACTTCTACTGTTACCAAAACCCCAAATGACCCAGCTAAACATGGGAGCCCCTAACTGAGAAAAGTGGAACATTTTTGGTACACTTTTTTGTTACGTGCTGTCACGGCAGCACAGTAGCTTGCGGACTGAAATAAATATTTGTTTCTTCTTTGAACTGCAACAGAAAGAGATCTCTGTGCTTTCCTTTTCACCCTTAAATTATGAATGGTAATGTTGTTCAGCAGGGACTGGTTTTTAATCCCGTTTATGAGGAGATCATGCATGTACATCTCATTTTAGAGAGGCTGCAACTTGCAAGTCTAACAAATCACAGTGCGCCCAGTGCCTTAAAATAAACCCTAGCAGTATTGAGTTCAACTTTCTAGGAATTGTGCCTGAAATTTCCAGTCACATAGGGAATTTGAATTCACCGGCCTTTTTAAAATTACATGGGAATTTAGATATAGAATTCCACAGGCAACTCTGAAATATTCAGTTCTTCATATTCGAGCACTGAAGAACTGTTTTCTTATTTTAAAAATACTTTGTATTAGCTAGGTCCTCAATCCTTAGAGCTAGCATGTTAAAACTTACATTGATTAAAAAAACTGGATTTGACCCTACTGACATCTGTTGATGTGTAGCTATTTTTGAGAGCACTCCTTGAGTGAGACAGTTGACTTGAGCAGGACTTCGTATGGTTAATTATGCTGAAACAGAAGCGCTTTGCTGAATCAGAGGCTCAAACGCTGCTGGTTTGTAAGCATTCTCCTTACAGGAGTTTTAGGAATTATACATATGCGTATGCTCGTTACCTGCAACGCACGTTCTTACGAATACGGGTCTTTCTAAGAACAACCGATCCTCCCAAGATCTAATGTACTTCTCTGAATACGACCTAGTGATGATATATATCATTCTTCTCTTTAGCCTTCATAATTACTTATTCAAATATTTCCTTCTTACCCACATTTTAAAGTTTTCAAAGGCTTATCTTTTTAGTGTGATGTTCAAAAGTGCTGTGTGAAGGTCATTAAGACTTAAAATTGGCATTTTGAAGCCAAGCTAGAGATTTTACTCTTCACTTAACACACAGTTACAGTTTGAATTTGGAAGAAAAAAAAAATATCGCTTACATAAAGATGTCTTTAAAAGTAGAGCACCTTTTTACAGACATTAGCTCTTTCTTTTAATTGCATATCAGTGCTTGAATCTGGTATGGGTTTCTGAATTAATAGGAGGCTTTGATGTTTTATTAAATATTTTTTAAAAGGTGGGACTTTCTGAGAATTAAGCATGGATATTGTATTTTGTATACCAGGAACACGATAATTTATTTCCTGTTGGCAGTACTCAAGGAATCCAATTGCAGACTGTTTTTCCAATTTTGATAGTTTAGTTTTAACACAGAATGTGTAATGGCTGTTTTTCAAAGGGATTAATTTGCATAAAAGGTAAGAAGGTCCTTTACGTAAGAGAAAGCAAGGACGCTGTCATTTCCCCCTCCAAAGCGAGAAAGTCCATCCTGCGGTGAAGAACACTTTCTGCACAGGTTGCGATTTTGGGCAGAGTGGAAAATCTGGGAGTTTGGGTCACCCTCCTGCAAAGGAGTACACAGCAGAACCTCTCAACATCTTTTGATCCTCTGTGATCAGAATATAACTGAAAATTTCAGGAGTGAGTTTGTTCTGTTGTGTTGGTTTTTTTTTTTTTCTTTAAAGAATCTGGTACTTGTTGCTTGCATCCAGTATGAAAATAACATAGATCACTTAGCTTTCCTTTGGGAAAAGGAGGCTGAGGATCGTGAACAACTTTGCATTCCCACCCCTGTACTCGTTTTGCAGCACCTTAGCCGCACATACCCTGTTACTCCATCTCCTTCATCTGCTTCATTCTCTGTTTTTATGCAGTGGAAATAACTGGTGTGTATCTGAAAGCAGAGATGTTTGCTGTTGTTTTCCTTTTATTGCTGTGGCTGAAAAAAAGGAAGAGGTTCTTCATTATGTCATGGTGGGTATGAGTTGGAGTAGCAATAAGAACCTGTCCAAAGACTGAGATTCAAATTTTGGGTGAACATTCGGGTTAAGTGTATCTGTGTCTCTCAACTGCATGGGTGGAGGAGACTATTACACTGAGAGATTAAACTGAGTTGGAAGTGTGCGAGGCTGCCCTTAGAATCATTCCCCGTGTAGAGATTACTGTGATGAGGGCAAAGTGGGATGATGGGTTATTCTGCAAGAAGCAAACAAAATGTGTATGAAAGCAGGGGGTATTATCTCTCTATCTAGAGCCCGATTTGGATATTTTGATAACGGTCTGAGCGGAGTCGGTGAAATCGTTTTAGGGGCAGATGATGCTGAGCGGGAAAACAAGGGTCTCTAATGCGCCAAGTTTTTCAGTAAGCTGCACTTCAAGAAAATGTGCCTGCAGGTGCAACAGAACTTGAACCTGATTGCTGTGTTATTCTCTCCAGAAAACTGGCTTTGAGTATTTTCACTGTCTTATTAGCTGTCCTTCCTGATTGTTGTCAGAAGGGTAAGAGGAGGGGGTTTGGGGGGAAAAAAAGAAGGAAAACACACTCTCGTGCTGTTTTAGCCACCCCACTAACCTTTATCACACTGTAAGCACTTCTGACTTAAAAAAAAATAAATAAATAAAAGAACAAGAAAAAAAGGCAAAAAGCAGTTTGTGGTGAAGATGCTCAAGGAGCGTTGGCAAACGGATTGAGTCAGATGAGTTTGCTCCTCCTACCAGAAGATAAGGATTTTCATGAACACAGAGGAATTACAAGAGGAGGCAGAGTAATATATGTAAGGTCTGTGCATGTGCTGCTTATGCTGTTTTATTATCCTTTACCCTGTACTTTGCAGAAAAAGAAATGCTTTGAGTGGAGGATAGTATTCTTTTCTCTTTCTAACTAACTGGCTTGTCAGAGTTCCTCAGGCTGAGAAAACCTACGGGCGTGAAAATAAAGTGGTCCTGCCGTACAAACACTGCTGGGAAACCACAGAGTAATCGAGCTCAGAGGCTTGATCCGGTGTTCAGCGAGATGTGATTTGAAGCACTTCGAGGATCGGGAAGGCCAGTCCATATCCTACAGGATCTGCGCAGGTGCAATTAGAGAGGCAGAAAGCACAGTTAGTTACTGAGGAACTGGAGGCCATCTCTAACAGGGATTTTTTTTTTTTCCCTTTGCTGTGTCATCTCTGAGACTATAAAAGATGATTCAAAATCAGAAGGGAAAAAAAAGCCTTGAAAGCTTTACAGCTTTTTTGTACAAAATTTTCTGTTGCATTTACAATTGCTGGAGCATTTCAGTTCTTGTACATGGGACATGAAAAAACAAGGAAAAACATTCCTCTGTAGCCCTGTTTGAGGGAATATGGTGTTTACCAGCGCTGGTGATTGCTGCCTCACTTGCATGAGAGGCCAAAAAGCAGTGGCTGCCGAGTTCTGCATGCTCTATCTTATCATCCTTATAGACAGGTCACTAGTGGCAAGTATTCGCAGGATATTATTGCCTAATGTCTGTAAATCAAACAAGGCTGTGTCACAGAAATGAGCTAAGACGACTATTTCAAATCCGAGTAAAGCTGGAGGTTTGGTTTAGATAAGAGGCCGATACTGCCAGAAACACAGAACTGGTTTGGGGCTGAAAAAAGCAGAATTTTTGACTCGGACTGACTGAACGTTTTCAGGACCAACAATTTTAATTAAATTTCTGCTGGTTTAGGAAAAGCTTTAATGAGAGGAACATTTTTTTGCTTGATCTGTGCCAGTGCTGGAAAATGAACCCGTTCTGGTCTCAGACATAGTCCACATTTGGTAGGCTAATAAGGAGTTCATATCGTGGGACTTTAAGTGTAAATCCTTGACTTAGTTCTGTGCATTTCTGTGGGGTCTGGTCTGTGGGTGGGATAAGAGTTTTCGTGAGTTTCGTTTCAAAAAACTGCCAGGCACCATTTCACGTAAAATGTCCTATGTACCACTGGGCTTGATTTGTCCATGGCGTCATCAGAGATGCCTCTGAAAATGAAAACAACCAGCAGCCACTTCTCTTCAAGCCGACGGAGGTTTATTTTGTATTCTGGCTTTGCTTGCCTTGCTTTCAGCTGACGAGAACCTAAGCCTTAAGGCAGGGTAAGCACCGCTCCCAACCCAAATGTCCACAACCAAAACGAACATCCATTCAGCCACTGAATCCCTTTTTGGGCTAGTACCCCAAGGAAAAAAAAAAAGTTTACGTTATCACGGATATCATGTGGTATTGCCAGTTTGCCTGCAATAGAAAATACCGAAGAAGTTTTTTGTTTAAAAAAAAAAACCCAAAACAAAACGCAACATTCCGTCTGCAAAGAAGCCTGTTTCTGAGCGATCCCCAGGTCTGAATCTTTTTAAAGGTTCAAAAGATTTATACAGTTTGACTAAAGTTTGCCTAAGAACCCCCATTTTGGGCTTCCTTCTTTGAACTGACGAGAGCCTTCTGAGGATTGCTCATCGCACCTGGAAACCAGACAAATTTCCCTCCTCTGTGCTGGAAACTCCTATGCTTTTGGCTTCTCTCCCATTCTGCATTTAATTATTTTGAATTCCAGCATGCCAAGCCAACTTTAACTGCTACTTTCCTGCAAGTATGCTTCATTCTCCGACTCTTGTGCTGCCTCGCCTGCCGCGGTCTGCAAGTGAGCAGCAGCAGTGTGACAGGGAAGAAGGTTTGTTAAATTAAGACCCTCTTAGTCCCAAAGGAAAAGGGTTACTCACTCTTCCATAGACGAAAAATGACCTCTTCCTCTCCCCTTGCCCCTGAGGGATATTTTCCTGATACAACAACATGAAAACTTGGCAGGCTCCCTGTGTTAGATGACACTGTATGTTGATGAAGAACATTTCTGCGATATCTCAGCAGGGGCAGACAAGATGGTATTTGGAGAGCAAGAAGAAAAGAAATCGGATGGGGGGTAGAAGTGGGTTTGCACGGGTCACGCAGGCTGCTGGTTCTAACTCGTAACCTGCCAAGACCCATGTGCATGACACAGGCCTTTAAAAACGTGTGACAAATACCTCAAATGAGGGACAGGGCACCAAAGCACAGCGGAGGCAAAAAGCGTGGAATGAACGTGGGATTTGCGCCTTTCGCGTATATATATATGAATTGTAACCTCCGCCTGAAAAATTTGTTATTTGTGATGGCCTTAACCTTACAGGATTAAAAAGCAAGAGTGCCAACACGAGGAAACGGAGGTAAATTGTTATTCTGACTTATGTATTTCTTAGGAGATGATGCTTGGGTACAATCAAGGATCGAATCCATTTGTGCAGAGCAATATGTGTTCACAGGCAGAGGGAGAAAAAAAATGCAGTGGTCACCACCACGGACACACAGTAATCAAACCACAGCTAAACAGAATTCGATATAAAGTTAGGGCTGTACTTCATGGTGAGGGAGTGGAGAACTGCATGGCTCTCCTAGTAGAGAATAATGCTGCTGACAGCAAATACTATTGAGATAATGGAATTTCTTTCTTGCTTTTTTGTGGAGGGATGAATGAGAGATTGAAAGAGATACTCGGTTTTTAATACCTATTTAACCAGCTAGATTCACTCCTGGCGCAGGTCCATTTACGTCAGATTTCACCTAGCAATTTTTTCCTTCCCCCAGCCCCAGGTTTGTGTGTCTTCAGATCTTTCTGTCAGTCAGGTCCAATATACTGCATCGGTCTGATTGCTAACAAAATGTGTGATTACGTATGTGGGGAGAAGACATTAATTCCCCAAGCCATGGAGTGCAGGTGGATAGTTAGTCATCGAACTGTGACTTTGGGTTACGCAGCCACTTTAACTCTCTTCCGCTGTATTTTTAAAGGAAATCATCAAAGCAAGGGGCAACGAAATAAGCTGAAGGCTCTGGTTTCAACACGGCGCTGTGGATATTGGTTTGCTGCGTAACGTGCTGGCATGGGCTGGGCTGGGGAAGTGCCGCCCTCCGACCCACGGCGCTGGCAGCAGGCTCCACTTGTCCCCTGGCACAGGCAGAGGTGGCAGCTGGAGGTGGCACAGCCGAAAGGTGGGGTTGTGTTAATGCTCGTTTTATTTATGAAAATACCCCTCTCCGGTTGTTATAAAGCAATCATCACAAAACGCTGCCAACACAGCTCTGGGCTCCAGGACCCATCTCACTCGTGGTTGTGCAGACGTACATCCCTGGCAAGAGCAGCTCAAGGTCACGCATTGAGGAGTCTCATCACTGAAGGAAAGAGGGGAAGAAATCACAGATGCAGTTCATGTGAATTTCACAAGTTGAGGAAACCACTTTTTACTAATAGTTGCTTTAACAGATGTTGATAAAGGATTTTGTCCTGTGAGGCCCCTTCTAACCTGGGCAAGCAATTGGAAGTTGAGGTTTACATGTTGGGATTTCCCCCAAATTCCTGAGATTTATCAAGTGCTTTTGACATGATAATGGCAAATTGAGTTTTATTTCAAGTGTGGTTGAAAACCAAATGAACTCTTGCTATCCAACTACATCTGTTGTTTGCTCCTTCCAGAATAAATATTGCAGTTCCTGATGCTGAAACAGCTGGAAATCTTGCATTCATTTGTTTTCCTGAGATGAAGTGTGTCCTGTGGGTTTACCTGGTGACACTGCTTACGTACTATTTATTTAAGATGGCTAGCTATGAAAAAGAGGTACTCAGTGCAAGACTTCTCATGCTAGCATTTGCCAGCCTGGACATCTCGAGTAATGTGCCTTGATCACTTTTACCTAAATGTCTCCAGGCGGATTCAATTTTTGCGGGTGGTGACTAGAAAGGCACTGGCATTAGAAATATAGGAGGCAAATGAGAGCTCTCTAACCAAACCAACTCATCCTGACATGAAGTAGCACACTGGGAGCTTGATCTAGGTGCCACTTTAGAATAAGTAACTGAAATCATTTGCAGCTGAGGGAGAGTAAAATCTGCAGTGCGTTTCAATCCCAAACCTACAAAGTTTTTGTTTTGATAATGTCATTTTAGATAATTTGGGTCCCCCCCCCCGACATGGCAAACACTCGTATAACTTGCTGTTGCGAATAATATAATGTGTTCATTCCAGTTGTGCGGTGGGGGGACAAAGGTGGAGTGGCATAAACATTTAACCGGTACACAGCAGTAAGAAAAGGCGTCTTTTGTCTGCCTGATCCCAGCAGAAGTTCTCGCTTGTGCTGCTGAAGATAGCCTGAGAAGATTAGAAGAGACTCAGCTGGGGCAAGACAAAGGGAGACTGTGTAAAGCAGGATCAAGCCTGTTTGCTTAGCGGAGCTCTCTATATTCTTGTTGACAGATGTAGCTGGTGCGGTATCAGACCTCACAGGCTCCTCCTCTGGATTGTCAAGTGACAATGGTTGTGGTAGTAAATGACAGTGTAAAGTACTCCATGAATCCTTTATTTGTTTGGCAGTTGTAGCCTGGGATGGGGATTTAATATTGAATGGACTCCAGATTGTCTAAATTGCAATTGCAGTGTTTGTTTAAGCAGTCTATGGGGATTGGTAAAGCACGTTAACTTTTGCTTCCATCCTTTTCACATTGCGAAGTATTGAGGTAGGAAAAAAGGATGAAGGGGATTGGAAAGGAAAAGTTAGCACTGTAAAAACACAAGGATGCTAGCAGTTCCTTAGCTGCTAGGGAATCATCGAGAGTTTCAGATCACCGAATTAACCTGTACTATGACGGACAAAAGCCTACTGTGTTACCTAAATAAGAGCTTTTCCTTTTGCCGGTGCGCTAATCTGTCACAGAGTACATGCCACTATCTCAGCTCAGTTAAGTTGCTTTCAATGCCAGATCGCAGCTTGTAATGTCAGCAAGTAGCATGTACAGTAATTTGTACTTTGACAGGATTGTGGCACCTAAAAAAAAACAGACCGAGTCCTCAAAGCAAAGGACTATGTACTGAAGTCATCAAAAATCGCCAGGAATAAGCAGCTTTCATTGATTCCTATTTCAAAATGTAAAGGAAAACTCGATCCCCTTTAGGAGCCAAAAGTACCCTGAACGTAGCCTTGCAACTAAGCGAGTTAGAAAGGTTAGGAAAAAACCAGCCAGATGTAATGAATCCCAACTATAGAAAAAAGTGTTATTACAAATTCTGTGACAGAGAAGGGTTTTCTTTAGCAGAAAGGGCCCTTTATTTCATATCGTGGCTCAAGACACACGATCACGTTGGAAGTGCTAACAAACACATTCAGTAACAGGTCGCCGCTTGTTCAGTCAATAAAGACCCTTTCTTGCTCCGTGTTTCTCAGGATCCTGAGCCTCAGGTAACTTTGACAGAGCTGTAAACAATTATATGAGGCTATGTGTTTGCACAGTCTGATAAGGAGGACTTTAATAACCTTGATGCCACATCTGGAGCACAATCCATCTTCCCTGCATCGGGATCCTCTGCAGCTCCTCTCTCATCTTACTGTCCACTTCAGCTGCTTTTCCCCGACTGCTCACTCATCTGCAGCTTCTGTCTCCAAAAAAACCCTCCCATGTGCTACACTGAGCACAGTTCCTTATCTGACCCATCTGGGGCAGGACAAAGGTGTGAAAATAACTTATTTTCCCACATAGCATGTAGTTGTTGAGACCAGCCCTGGCAAAGAGGGCATGCGCGCAGCTTGTCCGAAGATAGCTGGCTGAGTCCTCCTCAGCGAGCTGGGCGTTTTGCAGGAGCATCCTCTTGCTTGCAGAGGTGCGGGCATACGACGCTGGTCTGTATTCACCACCGGCAAGGAGAGAACGCTCTCATTTTCAGGAGGGTTTCTTTCTCCGAGCGCTTTGTTTTCCCTTAAAGCAGTCATACTTTTCAACGCTAACGGAGTTTTTCAGTGGGGGAAAAGGTGAGTAGTAATGACTTGATGTCTCAAGTCGGGTAGGACCTTAATGTTTACCAAGGAAATCTCGGCGTATGAGTTTTGCTGATCCTATGCACTTCACGGGGAAAAATATCAAAGCACCCAGAGATGATTTTTTGTAGAGCTCTCTCTTTTATGAATACTTTTTTTTCATTTATTATGCACAAATCTAAAGTGTCTGTTACTGAACTTCTCTGTGTCTGGTTACTGTACTGCTCTGTGTACGTAAATATATAATCAAAAAACTGGCCAAGTGACAATTTTTTTAAAGGTTTGGTATTCATAAATCACCGGTCACACAATCCAGACTTGTATTGGAAGCCCAGTTTTTAGTAGGCTACAGTTGCATCAGCTCTGAGAAACTGAGACCCCAGTTGAGAGAAATACGCCTTTGTCTGAGCACACATCTAAGTACTTCCCTAGATACACGTACATTTAAGCATGTCCTGAAGTGCCCTCCCCAATCAGGGACTAAGAGGAGGTAATCAGTTGTAGTAGGTGGACATAAAATCTTGAAATACAACACAGGCTCTGCTTGGAGTTTGGTGGGTGATGTTATCGCAACAGCATCAGTACCGTTAATTCCCAAGTTGCCATCTTTTACTCTTCACACCCTGAAATAGCTCAATTTAACGACGCACCACAGCTTTTATTTATAATTACATTATACACGGCTTCAGAGTTATACATCTCCAGTACTTAAGCAAGGATTAAGTCAACTCTAATGTCTGATTTATTTGTTTTTATAATTACTATTACCATTGTATATATGGAAAGCTGACAACCAGTATGAAGTATTTTTGCGGTCTGAACCCTCTGACATCCAAATTAGGCCTTTCTTCTTTTTTTTCTCTTTTCCCTTTTTTTTTTTTTCCCCTTCTGTGGTGTCTGTTTCCCAAATGAATGGGAAGAACAAATCCTCCTGCCTTTCTAGCATAGATCTTCTCTTCTTTATCTTCAGACATGTGGTGTTCAAGGCTACAAACAGTAAGCCCCCCCCCCCGACACACGCGCACACACACACTTTCATTCCTTCAGTCCCACGGCAACGCTCATGAGCAGGAAAAAAAATCTCCCTACCAACCCCAGCAGTAATTTTTCATCCTGGAAAATAACTAATGTAAATGTATTTTTAAGAGGTTTCTGAGCACGATGTGAAAAGGCTGCTTCTGTCTGCGGTCGTCACTAACTGTGCAGCATTTGCACTCAGATAGCGGCTCTCTGCTTCCGAGTCCCTGGTTGCTGCAGGGCCTCGAGCCATCCCTCACCTGGCAGCTGGGCAGCAGTGACAGCAAAGCTGTCAAAGAAAGCAGCAGTGTATGGGACGGCAGCTGTGCTTTGTCCTCTTCTGCAGCCCACCCAAGGGCAATGCAGGTGCTGGGGCTTAGGGTGGCTGTTAGACCTGGCAGTCCAGCTGAAGGGTGAATTTTGGTAACTGCCTCATGGACACCTGAGTTCTGCTCGAGAGTCCAGTTGTGCGCAGTTGAGTCCCGCTGGCTGACAGACTGCCCTTCAGTATGCACTCAGCTGTGTTTTGCTAGTAGCTGTTTGTGCAAACATGAGAAAAGCCCCTGCTTTTAAGGTGCGTGTATAACAAATTACGTGAGGTTCTCTGTGAAAAAGGTATCGCATTGGAATACATCAAAGTGCATCTCACTCAGTATGTGGCGATGATATTACTCTGTTATTGCCAATAGTGGGATACATGGTCTGATATCAATTTTAGATTAAGAATGTACCTAGTGTGTTCAGCAGCAGAGCGGTTTTGGGTAATGTTCGGTGCTAAGCTCCTGACTCAGCAAAAGATATAAGCCCTGTCTCCACTTGCACCGGAGTCTAGCTAAGCATGTATTTATGTGATTTGCTGGTCACAAGTAACTAGATTACTCTGACTTTTGTGTGGCTTTGGTGTGTTCCTTTTATTTTTCCTTTTTAACTGATTTTTTGTAAGTGTTGTGCCAAGAGATGGTAGTGCCAGCTATGACTTTTTAATGTACAGATGATTGACTCAGTAGACCACAAACGCTTCTTTGGAGCTGTTACAATCCAGTGCATTAAAGCCTGCTCAGGGATGGAGGGATGCTGTATTTCCCACATTACTGATACAGTGGCTCTATTGTGTTGGAGTGGCTGTTGCGCATGTGTATCGTTTCCATCTGTCTGCTGAGACTCCTTAGGAAACTTGTGATGAGAACCTAGTTACTGGGCTTGTGCAGCAGCTGGATCTGAAATACTTGCTTCAGGAAACCGTGGAAGAGCGTGAATCACAAGACTGTGAAAAAGAGCATCTCTAATACACGAGTCAGCCCTGACCTTCCCTATCCCATCCCTTCACACGCACGCGCGTATTTTTTTATTGAAATATCAATAAAGATGTATCTGATTAATTTTTAAAGTAGCCCAACATTCAGAACATTTTTAATAATGGTAGCAGTGTTTCAAAAATTGTTAGTTTAATCCATTTTGGATAATGCATTTGTTGTTGTTAGAATCAGTGACTATGAGGAGCTGTAGAGATCAGTGCAGAGCCAGAAAGACCCATGGACTGGGCTGTGCGTTCTTCCTGCCTGATCTCCTCCTTACCACAGGCCGTAAAATTTCAGATTATAGTTTTATCATCAGACCTAGAACTGTTCTGTTAGTTCCACTATATATTTGAGGAGGCCGTTAGGTAGAAAAGAGTATGCTTTATAGCACTATGCAAAGCATTGGCATAGGAGATCACAAACAGTATTTTGCATGTTATTTGGAGAGAAAATAGTATCTGTTTTAAAACTGTGAACTCTAGTAAGAGCTGACCTTTGGCAAAGCCTGTTGCCTGACTGGAAATTGCGATTTTCAGCTTCCTCCCCCAACCCCCTCCTCCCTTGCAGTGTCAGCTTTGAAAATGTTCAATCAATATAAACCTATCACCGGGGTTAAAAGGAATAAACAGCCTACCAGTCTTGAAGCAGTAGAGAGGGTTGGGTCATGACAGTTACGGAATTAATGACTCAAAACTTCGTATGGTTGGCTTCTGTTTAAAAAAAAAATTAAAAAATCGTTGCTTACTCCATGATTTTCATCGTTCATATACCTAAATAAAAGGGGAAAAGAAGTCCAGTAAAGGACTTTAATTGTGCTTCCAGTTGTGTTTTAAACAGAAACCAACCATCCAAATTTGAGAGGCACCGGCATTTTAGGGGAGAATCAGAATGCCGCTATGAAAAATTAGATGGCTTTGAGGAATAGGGGATTATCAGTCAGATAAAACTTTACAGTATAAACAACAAGGTCATTTGGTTAAGGACTAACGACAAGAATGTTTGCTGTATCTTGTCATCTCCTCCCTTCCTCAGAGTGAGGGGGAACGACCTGGACGTTTAGGTGATCGTAGGATTACTCTGAAACATTAAATGTGACAATGTGAAAAAGGCAATATGAGTGCAGGATGTATCAGGTTTGGTACTTCCAGCAAAAGAGGGAAGAAAGCCATTGTACAAAGCACATAGAATATTGTCTACAGCTCTGTTTATGTGTGTTTAAACAGATCGATTTAAATTGGAGCCAGTTGAAGAACAGCTACAAAAATTATCTAGGGAACAGAGAGTCTGTTTAATGAAAAAGAATAAAGGGTTTGGTTTGTTTAACCTAGCAAGATCAAGTAGTTACGTTATTTATCTGGTAATAATACACCAAGAAAGAGAAGAACAATTTAATTTAAGGGAAAAGAAAAAAGATTTTCATACATACAGTGGTCATTAAACTTAGGGTGGAAATTAGAACCCATCTACAGGTAGACCACATCTCTTTTCAAGAGAAGTGCCCCGAACTAGTTCCCTACAGAGGCCTTACCAGTGATGAACCGAGTGAACGATTTTCCTCGTGCACCTTCATGTATCGTATGATGATACGTATCCCAGTGTGACGCTGGCCCTTTTCACAATATCATCGTGTTGTTGACTTGCAATTGACTGCAACACCCAGATACTTTCCCAATGAACTACTCCCTAATCACTTGCTCCCAGTCCTGCATTTATGCAGTTAACTGTTCTACCTAATTATAGTTACATCTTCTTGTCCCAATTGCATCCTTTTCAGGCTGCTCCTCCCATTCTCAAGATCATTTTGAATTCCAGTTCTGTCTTCCTACTTGCAGTCTCTGTCAGTTTGATGCTATCTGCGGATTTCAGAAGAACACTCTTCATTCCATCGTCCAAGTTGTTAGTGGAAAATATTGAGTAGCACCAGATTTAGGGCAGATCCTTGTAGAACGCGGCTCTATGCATTCTTCCATTTTAGTAACGAACCATTAATAATACATTCTTTGTAACAGTGTGTTGTTTTCCTACCTGCCCTACGATAGCTGCAGCAAGATCACGTCTCTTGAATGTCTTACAGTTTACTTATGCAAAGGGTAGCATCAGACAGTTTCAAAAACTGAACCACAGTCCAAGTGTGGCAACTACTACTTCTGTGTGCCGCATAGAACTATAAGTAACAAAAAGAAATTGGATTTGTTTAATAAGATATTTTCTCGACTGATCAATACTGATGTGTATTGTTTATCTCCTCCATACCGCCCACACGCTTACAAAAAGTTTGTTTATTTTTTCAGGTTTTCTGGGAATTGAAGGTAAACTGAAGTGTATAAGTCTCCCAATCTAAATTTCTTTAAAGGCAGATATTATTCTGTCCTTTCCTACCTGTGCTTTTCCTGCCCTCCATAAGTTTTACACTAACTGCTCCAGAGTTGTTTCAGTTGTTTGCACAAATGCCTTAGGATGAATGCCATTAGGTATAGCCATTTGCAGGTAGCTTAAATATACTGAAGTTATTCAAATTGCGTTGACCTTGCTCCAGAATATTTAATTTCATTAGAGTATTTTGGCACGATCAAAATTTACTTGTAGAAATTTTGTTTTAGTGAAGACTCTCTTTCCGTCAAAAAAGCATAACAAAGTTCCTGAACATCCTTAAGAAATACAGAGCCTATGGTAATTTTAGCTTCTGAGCAATTAATATTTTAGACCTATAAAAATTAACTCTGGTATTACTGCAAGTATTAAACTCTCCTGGTAAAACATATTTCGTAAATGAATGCTGGAATATTAAACTCTGTACTGTTCAGCATCAGGATCTTTCCATTACGTCTTCCGAAGAGACAAAGCTGCTGCCTAGCTACTGCTGCCACAGAGCTGATCTGGTGAAACAGCTTCTAGGACTATGTCCCTTTCCCATATTTATTCTCTGAGCTGAGACTTTCAGAGTTAGAAACAGTCACTAGTAACCGTAAAGGTGATTTTTGCAGTGCTGGTTGAGTTCCTAGTGGTTTTGTGTTAGGATTATCGGCTCCTATCCCGCTATTCAGACTGTTCTGATTTTTAGTAGGTTCAAACAGCTGGCCAACGTAATACACATCCCATAATCAATCCTTGCAGACACGCATCCTCAGTCTTTTTGTGTCAAAAACAAATTCAGAGTTGATATTTAAAAGTAAGTAGATAAAAGTGTGGCTTCCTCCAGAAAGGTTTTAAGGGCTTTTTATTGTTGTGGCTGTGCTTACCGGACCGTGAATTCCTAGCAAAGGGGGCTATAACTGTTCCTGGAAAGTTTAGAGCCAAGGTGATCGATGTTTTGGATCAGAGAGCTCAGGGAGGCTGAATATCGTCCTGGCTGGCAGTTGCGAGGCGATAGTATTGATTTCTGTTCAAGGTACACATGGATGCCTACAGATGTATTCTGCATCCATTAGGTTCTAAACGCAGAGCTTTTAATTCTTGGTAAGTAGCAGCACGGTGCATAGGCAGGCTTTGCCTTGGTTTGTTTGTTTTAAGCGTAAGTAGAAATAATACTGTGTGCGTCCAATTAAAATGACTTGACCTTTTGTTAGAGCGAGGGTTGTGCGTTACTTGTTACGGAGTGACTCCATCCGTCCATGCAAATAGGTGCAAAACAAGGATTATATCAGGCCGCTGCAAAACCGAGAGGTAGGTCAGATTTAATGGAAACATCAGTCATTAACCCTTTTACAGCGGCTGCCTAGGGAGAGCCTTGTGGATGAAAGTTGCGTTGTGTTATCTCACCTAGCTCTGCTGAGCCGTGAAAAAATGCTGAGCCTAACTCGGTCTAGCGGAGTTTACTTGGGAGCTCTGCAAGGAGACAAACATAGACCTTTTCTTTTTCTTTTCACAGAATATGAATCAATTAAGGCTGCTAAGTTCCAGGCTTTTACCATTACTCATGGGCCTGCTGCTTTTCCGCTGCTGTGCCAAGACAGTGAGGATTAGGTGCGGGGTGGGCAAAGGCACAGAATGGGAATCTCAGTTCCAAAGTATATTGCCTTTTCTGAATATAAAATGAACAGTTTCTTGAACTTGCAATTTGAACAGGAAGGGACTACGTTTTTCGCAAACTATTGGAATTTCCAGACTTCCGTGTGATTTGCACAACAGCAATCATAAATCCGGGTGGTTATGAGGCCATAAATAAAATTAATTTAAAAAGCAAAACGATTGTTCATTTCAAAATGATAGTAGCTCTTAAAAGCAGATAGTTGCGAATAAATAATAGCTAGAGTGAATATTATTTCAAAATATTATCTGCGTTACGGTTTTTGTACAGCACAGAAGCAGGTGTGATCTCTGCCCCAAAAAGCCTGCATATTTTACACAACAGAATTAAACAGTTTTTAGGGTTAGATCAGAGCCGAGGGCTGGACCGGGAAACAGTCTAAATCAGGTACCGCCTTGAATAAGATGCCAAAATTAGAAGCCTGAACTACCTCCTTTGTTGAGTGGGAAAGCGTGTCCTGTTCGGTCCCTAAATTTTGGTGCAAAGTTGGTTTCATGTTTCTTTGTTCTGCTGTGCTCGTCGTGTTGAGTGGCAACGTTACAATACGTGGAAACTAAAAGCATTGATTGCAAGTCGTAGGAAAATAGAGGGTTTTTGTGAGCGCTCCCACCCTTCTGGAACTTGCTGCTCCCTTATAATCAGCCACAGATTGTTAAATAAAGTGGACACTACTTCACCCTGAATCCTTGCTTTATTCTTCTGCGAGTAGTCCAAAATAAGTATTGGATCCCTTAATTAGGACTGAATAACCAATTGGCTTGCATTACCTGCCGGCCTTCAGAGGTCTGTAGCCACTTTTCTATTTCCTTCTGATCATATTGTATTTAAAGAAGGGGTTTGCTGGCCAGCTTCCACGTAGGGTGCTTGCGTTCTTGGTAACTGCGGTTAGTGTTTTTATTTATGATTCGTGCAGTGCTCATTTAAATATTTTAATATCCAAAATGCAAATGATCTCCTTTAGCTTCCCTTTGTGGACGAACCTGTTTGCTTGACTTTCTGTATGTGTGTCATCTTTCCAACTGACATGTAGCAGTGTGGGATCTCACATTTGGATACTTCTCACTTGGCGCCGTGCTCATCCTTCCACTTACATTTTGAAGAGTAATTTCATATTTTCTTCTCTATCATTTTGTTTGCCAGCATGGATGAGAGCCATTCCTGGAAGGGGGTGTGCATCGGAGCTGGCACTGAGAGAACCACTGGCATAGGGAAGAGAAGCTGTTCCTGTGTCAAGAAGGCTTGGGCATGTCTAGGTTGTGCCGCCTATTCCACTCTCAGCTCGTTGCCAAAATTCTGTGTGCTCCCTTATGCCAAGGCCTATTGAGAGAGAGACTGTCTGTGAGTGTGTGGATTTATAGATATTTAATTAATAATCGAGCAGATAATTTCCATAGTAATTGCCTTACCTAGAGTGAGGGAAGAAAGGGAAAGTATGCGTGCACGTTCGCATACTTTACCCTCCACTATATAACCGTGGGTTGATTTCCAACCTGAGCGTGACAGGTGAGGGATTTTGTTTGTTTGTTTGTGCTCTGGTTTTTGTTTGGGGGGGAAATTTGTGAGGAGTTGTTTGTTTTGCTTAATTGATGCAATACAGCATTCTTCCAAACCAGCCCCCTCATCAGAAATCTTTGTTATGAGAAGCCTGCTGTAATAAGGATTTATCGCGCGTAGCTCTGTTAATGTAACGTGTTGGTGAGAGTGTGCCACAGATACTCCTCTACGTTTGAGCTGAACATGAATCTTTCAGTCCTAGCTGGTGAGCCATGACTGTTTAGTTTGAGCTAAAGCAGCTTGCATTTTTAGCTGTAGTTCTTCTTTAGTCATTATGAATGTTAGTCATTATGGCGGCTAAAAGTGGACTCTATTTTCTCACCCCGCCCCGAGAAGGCAGCCGCTCCTAAGGAGACCCAGAGATGCGGGATCTAGGAAGGGAGCTTAAGATGCATCACGTAGCTGAGACCTGAGCACGTTTCAGAAAAAGTTAACTTACCGCCTGGATCGCTTGAGGAGCAGTGACCTGCTGAGTGTGCGGTCCTCTGTCCTCAGTTGTCCGTTCACCACTCAGATGTTGCTGGCTTTCTTGCGGGATTTTTAGGTAAATGTCAAAATAGTTTTATAGTTTTGATGTCATCGTTATCCTTTGGGTTATTTAGGTGTTTATCATCCGGAAGACTCGCTCTCCATCTTGTCACAACAATTTTTGCCATTTGAAGTCCAGGGAGATGAGCAGAGACCCTTCTCTTGTTCTTGGTACAAAGCTGCTGTAACTCTGCCCAAGATCTCTGTGCAAGATTTAGCCGCTGTGCTAACACCATGTCAGCTGCCTGTAGTTACTGGTGAGGCGACATGTGAGTGTCCTTCCATCGCTCCAGAGCTCACCAGAGCTACAAGGATGAGGCAGAGAGGCAGGCGGAGACGTCTTATTGAGCCCTGTGTGCTTGTTCTCAGCAGTGTGTTTGCCTGTCAGACTGGGGGCGCTGGGCAAAGCGCTAGAAAGAGGACTCCCAAAAAACCCATCCAGACCCCAAGGCCAAGGGAACAAACAGCAGATAAGAGGTGGACTGTGAAACAACCACATTTTGCAGAACTTCAAAGTGATTTTGAACAGTTGTAGTCTAGTCACTGACTCATTCCCTCCTCCCCCTTTTCACTTTTCCTGCCACTCCACGAACAGCATGTGAAAGCACTGAAAGAAAATAAGAATCTTAAACTCATAAACATACCTGCCTCCCATCTGGCACTCATCCCAGCAGCCTGGTGATCTCCTTAGTTGTCCAGCAGATAGTTGAAAAACAAGAGTCCTGTGAAGATTAGCATGTCACCATATCCCTGCCAGATGGCGGTTAGTAAAACATGGGCAAATTGCATTGGCTCTGCTTCCATCATGACAATCACAACAGAAACACTACAGTGTTGCAACATCGCTATTTTTTAAGCTAGGAAAATGAAGGGACCGTAAAGTAGGGCAATCGTGGAATGCTAAACACCACTTAAACCTAATTGCAATGGAGTAAGTAGACTCTGAAGGGTACAAAGCACCGCTGAAGGCGACACGCACAGGTTTTAGCCTCTCGCTCGAGAGCATGGCGATGAGCTTCAGGAAGACGGCACTGGGCGTATTTGCCTCAACACTCTGTTGAAAAGCTCTTGCCAACTTTAATTCCATTTGTAATCCTTTTTTAACTAAATGACCATTCTTAGTTTGATAAGCTTTTGAGTCTTCAGACCTCAGCAAAAAGGGAACAGAACTGGACCGTAAGGCTTGATCGCGTGTTTTTAAGTCAGGACACTGAGAGACTCCCTGTTTCATAAGGATAAGCAATTTGGGGTAATAACGGCGTAGAGAAACTTCAGCATGCAGTAGGAAGTGAGGCTGCTGCTAGTGTCACGTGCTGCAATAAAGCAATGCCTCAACACCTCAGCTAGAAACTTGACCCCCAAAATGCAAAGGACAATCTCTGCTCTGCCCACCTTGTCATGTAGTGGTGTAATTCAGTGCTCTGCTGAGCCAATGTAATAATCTCCTCCTGCTGAAAGGGGAGGCCCTGCACCTCCCTGCTTGCCGCAGCTCGGTCCCATGCTCTTCCTTGTACCAGTTCTGCCATTTTTCAGACCCTTCTCTGAGCTGTGACCAAGTAAATGAGACGTTTGAATCTGCGTGTGCACGATCCTTGTGTTTCTGGCATGAGGAGCAAGAACCGTCTCCCCAGACACCACCTTCCAGCTGGAACAGAAAACCGTTTTCCCTAGCCGACTGGCTGTGTGAGGGAGCGCGATGTGATGCTCGGGAAGCAGAGGTCTGGGATGTTGCTTAGGATCACAACATCACAGGGCAGAGCACTGGCTCTCTGTGTCACACAGAGCCGGACAGCGCTTGGTGCGGGGATGCGGTACTGACCCAGTAATGTGCCTTAGTGTTTGAGGTAGCAAAAGGCTACCACGAGGGAGCGTGGACCGCTTTTTGCTATTGACTTGCAGTGCTGTTAATGCCCATTCAGGTCGTTTGAAGAGCTATCCTCCTCTTCTCCGCCCAGGCCCCTGGCCCCATCCTGAACAATTTGTTTTGGCTAGTGTCGGTAGAAAGTCACAAAAGCATCAGAACTTGCCGAGTTATCCAAATACGTTTGAGCCTCTGTAGTCTTGCTGGTTAGTAGCTAATTTGCGACTGCAGGCTTTCGGAAGGCATTTGAATTCCTTCTGAACCATCACGCTGTGGGGCATGACTTTGGCAGAAGTGTCTTACAAAACAAAATTTGAGATCAGCCTAAAGAGTTCAGTCTGAAAAAGGTACTTATTCTAGTGTTTGGGTGTGTTTTAGGCAAAAGCGCCCATTACCCCTGTGCTTATTTGAAGCTATGAACAACTTCCTTCAGTCCAATTTCAAGGATAAAAGGAAGTAAGTGGGCAGGCTGAAGCTGCGTTCCCCGCTAAGGGTAAATGCACCGCAGGCTGGGATGCTGGCAAGGTGTGTGCCTCTGCTGGCTGGAGAATTAGCTTTGTTTGTTGCTATGGATTAAGGTTAGGTCAGGTGTATGGGGAGAGATGGGGGATTTTTAGCCCTTTGATGAGCCAAAAAGTGGTTCCGCAGCTGCAAGTCTGCTCTCGGGTAGCTTGAGTGCCGTGGGTTTCAGCAGAGCCGCAATGCCGAGCGCAGACCCTGCCCCACCTTTTACAAGTTAATTTATTAAGTACTTAGTGACACCAGGCAAAAACTTACAAAGCCTTCTACAAGCACCAGAGGAACTGAAATGTAGTTACTTTGAAAATGGGTGTTTGGTTTACAGCATTTATATGTTTGTTTGCATTCAGCTTGCTTTCCTCTTAACCGTGGATGTGTTTCACGCTTCTGCGCAGCTTGTTCTGCTGAGCGACCAGAGAAAGACCGAAAATGTTCAGCAACATTTTTAAAATTCTTGTATAAGCTTTGGCAACTGTCTTTTCTCCTTTTATGATCTGAGTTACCTGACAATGTCATGCTTCAATCGATAACATTAGCATCACTGGCTTGGCTTGAATCGGTATCCGCGAGTTATTCGTAGCAGCAGTGCAGTTTATTGCTGGCTGGAGGAAAACAGGGGATCTCCTCCAAACCAAACTTTTCACATCACATCTTAATTTCTCTCCATTTCTCCCCCTCCCCTCTGCCTTTTATTCTCTTTTCTTGCCCTCAAGCCTTATCCTCTTCTCTCACCGTTGCTCTTAAATATGCCTGTTCCCCTCAGGCTTTGACCTTGCGCAGGCAGTAAGCGCAAAGCCGTGTTATTTGGAGTGAAGTAACACCAGTAGTCAGGAAGGAACAATGTAGTTCAGGCCAGATAAAATAAATCTCGCATTTCCTGTCAAGAAACTGGGCCAAAAGCAATGATGAGAGACAGAGGGGGCAAACCACGCGGCTCAAAACTAGAGACATATGGGTTAGAAACAACCGCAACCCTCGCTTAAAAACAGAAAACAAAAAGTAAAAGCACTGGATGAAAGAGAAATAATACCAGCTCCTCGACAATAAAAACCACATGACGTGGGGTCTAGCCAGCTTCCAAACCCGTTGCATGTGTGGCACAAGCACGGTCTGAATTTCCTGCTACTGTACAAGATATTAATTGTCCTTTGATTAATTTATTTAATGGATGCTTTGTGTTGTAAATTAGAGAGCTGATCTTACTCCGACTGACTTGTTTCTTCACCGAACTGTTCCAAACCAGAGGAGACGTGCTGATTACAAGTTGTTGCTACTTTTGTTGTGTTTGTGTTTTAGTAACTCTCCGTCTGGTTTGCCTAGCAGTGAAAATTTCAAAATCTTGGCGGTTTTGTACTGCGACTCCCTTATCCCGGCAGTCAGCCGTTCATCCAGCACTGCTAGTGCAAGTGAATATTAATGAGTATATGGGTAAAGAGTTCAGGATCGGCCCCCAAACAAGTGAGAGTTTTGAGCATGTGTTTATTTATAGAAAAGGGTCTGTAGTACACAGCCAAATTACAGAGTTAGAATTTGGAGGTTGTTTTTATTTTCTTTCTGGGAAGAATTGTGTGTGTGTGGAATGATGTCATCTGAGGAGCATCCCAACAAGGCAGAAAGCGAGGGTAGCAGCCAGGGCTCTTTGGGATGGTTCCCATGGGGGCCGATGTTGGATCCTCATCAGTTTGGGAGACTGAACCGAAAGCAACGCACCAGGTGGCGTAAGAATGTTTAAACAGACATAGCACTTTTTAATCTTCAAAGTACCGTGCAAGGATTAACCAATTAGATTGTTTTTCCTCCTCCTTAGGAAGAGTTTGCAAAATAATGGTCAGGGAATGGCTGGGGATATGATTTATTTAAGTGCTGAAACGCTTTGTATAAAGTCCCTCGCAGGAGGCCATTAGGAAAATGCAGTTACTTTAGGATGTGAAGAAGTGTCCTGTGCGGTGAAGAGGCAGGAACCAAAGAGTGGTCAATTTAATTATAGACAAAGATGATACTTGAGCACCTCAGTTTTGTAAGTGCTGAGAGTTCAAAATGGGTCTTGACAACATAGTGGAGGAGCAAAATTTTCTGTCACGAAACGTGTTTGGATGAGTTCAGTACAGATGGGGGAGATTTGTGAAGCACTCCGGGAGAATTTGTCCATTTTCAGGAGTTGAGTCGAATGGGTGCAGGGGAGACTGGCAGGATGGAGCTCCTTCTCCTCTCCTCCTAGAAGGAGGTTAGGCATTGACTTGAGGAGGGCGTGTTACGCATCTGTCTTCTGTTTAAAAAAAAAACCAAACCAAACCCAGAAGGTGACATGAAAGGGCACAAAAGGAAGGGGCTGTTTGGAGCAGGAGTAACTTAGGCTAGAAATAAAGAGAAGCAGTGCGTGAACGTGTAGCAGACGAGTCTCTCTGCTCCGTTCTCCTCTGCAGAGGTGCTGAGCGTGCCCCGTGGGGCACAGCATGCTCCCAGGAGTGCTGATGGAGCTGCCCCTCGCCTGGGCAGCCCAGGAAGGGGGAAGGCAGCAGGGCTTGCGCGCAGCGCAGTCCCACCGCGGCCTGTCGTGTGGGCTTACCTGTGCAGACAAGCCCAGGGTTTGATCGTTGCAGAAGTGAACAGCCTGATGGAAAGCTTAACTGATCTGACACACAACTCCAGCCACGGAGTTGTCTAGCAGGATATCAAATAGCAATATATTCAACCAGTGAACCACTGTGTTAGAACAACACATCTTCAAAACAAACCGAGCACGCCCTGCAGGTATCCTTGTTTCTAGGTATTTCTGAAAGCTCTTCTTACTCTCTTAACCCTTTCAGGTACTCTCTACAACCAGCACAGATGGAGAACTTGCACTGAGGCCCGCGCTTTGCCTGGTTCAGCGTGATAACTGCATTGTGCTGGTAGGGTTTTATTTGCAGCTTTAACAGCGCATAGTTGCCTGCTCATTTCCCACCGCTGCGTGTCGTGAGCTGCGGGGCGAGAAGGAAGGGAGGTAGGCCTTTAATGGAGAGTGATATGCAAATGCCAGGCATGGTATTTGTACTTCTGTAAATTTCTCTGCCACTTACGCAGTATAATATAAAAACGGTTCAGTAATGATAAGTGAACACTCAAAAATGGGGATGTTAACATTACCATATCGTTGGAATAAAACAAATAAGGAACCTTTGGACAATGGGTTTATAGCTTCTTTTAGGAAAAGAATGATGAAAATTGCCAGCCGAAGCTGTAGGTAGGTCAGAGAAATTTGCATCTAGAATAGGGTCTTAGATTCTTAGACCTTGAGGGCATCTAGATCTGCACTTACTTACTTAGGCCCATTTTTAGCTGAAACTTGTATTTATCTCAGAGCCCACTCATTTGGGATTGAGCTAGCTTGTGGCTGACTAGCATGTATATATGTGTGCTACAGTAGGGCTTGGGGATGAAATTATCACGCCATGTAACCTCATCTAAATTAGGTACCTAAATTAGGAGCCAAAGCCATGTGTACAGTTAATAGAGACAGGCGGGCTCGTCCAAAGGGGGCTTCACAGCAGCCATGCTAGGAACATCTGTTGACTCTATGAACAGTTAGATGCNGCTTGGGGATGAAATTATCACGCCATGTAACCTCATCTAAATTAGGTACCTAAATTAGGAGCCAAAGCCATGTGTACAGTTAATAGAGACAGGCGGGCTCGTCCAAAGGGGGCTTCACAGCAGCCATGCTAGGAACATCTGTTGACTCTGTGAACAGTTAGATGCCTGAAGTTAGGTGGTACGAATACCCCTCTTGAGTGCCTGGTGAGTGAGTTGTGTCTTTTGAGTTCAGTTTTCAAAGGACCAAAACAACACGAGAAACTCTGGGGTTGAACTGGAACCAGGAACTGAAGAAGATTTGCTCTGATTTAAAGAAGAAGAAGGATTTTGGATAAAGATTTTGAATTTCAGTGTTCCCTATAGCAGAGTTCCACATGCATTCCTTATCAAGTTCAGGATTAAAATTCTCATTTTGAATGTGCACATCTGTTAAAATATTAATTCGTTATACATCAGAATTTTCTGGATTTCCTGGCTGGTCATGCTCAGGGTGAGGTCTTTCCAACTGCATGTGTTCAATGACATGTGTATATATATGTGTATATACAAACACACACACTCTAGACAGTGTGTAGGTGAGAATGTTGTTACAAAGAAAGATTCTTCCACATTATTTATTGCAAGAGGCAGTAGCAGTCCCCTGCACTTAGATTGCCTCAGTGAACTTTAAAAGATCCTGTTGGACCAAAAAGCATTCATGTTTGCTCTGTCTTTGGCATTCTTTAAAATTTACTAGTGAAAAAATTGCCAGGTTTCCGAAGTACAGTTTTGCCATGCCATGAGGCTCTGTTCAAACCTGCTGGCGATACAAGCCTCTGAAAGACACCATGTCACTTCATTGTCATTGTCTGGGAAGCGTGTCGCAGTGTCACAACATCAGCCGAACGGGGGTGTTACAAGGAGCTCAGCTCAGCTGGTACCACACCACCTCCGCTCCTGCAGCACATACCGAATTCGGGGCGCTCAGACCTGCCAGAGCAGCTGTAGCGGGACAGGCGAGCACGTGCTCTCCCAGCCTCCTCCCTGGACATTCCATTTCCCCTTCCTTTCCCTCCCTAGGCTGGCATCGATGTATCTGGGAAATGGGAAAAAGTGGTGAGGTCTCCTGGCCACAGACCAGACCGTACCTCATTTTCTGCAGACTCCAGCTCGTACCCTGAAGCTCAAATGGTAGACTTCTGTGCAGAGGGGCAGACGCTAAACCTTGCCAGGAGAGGTGCGATTTGGAAAGCTTCAGCTGTTGTATGTAATATATTTAGCTTTTGTCTTTTTTTTTTTTCCCCTTTAGAAAAGGAGGGAAGTTCATGCAAAAACAATGTTTAAAGTAAGTTGCAAAGCCAAACATTGATGATTAAGGCCAAATTCAGGTTGTCCCTCCAATCACACTTCTGCCCTCTTGTGTGAATGCCCTGTGATACACTTGTGAACTGCAAGAACCCGGGCTAGTTGTCCCTCTTCAGTGCAGAGGATGGATGCGCAACAGGACGACGTTAATGGGCAAGTTGAATAGCAGTATTTCCTAACTTTGAAATGCTTGACTTCAGCCTTTTTTTTTCCCCAATGCTTTTTGAACATTCGCTCTGTTGTTATTGATTTCAGAATAAACACTTCACTAGATCTGAAGAGAGATATTTGTGTCTCGTACAGGTTCTCTGAAGTTACTGGTTTAATCGGGGCTGAATTGGGCCCATTACATCTAATGAATTGTATATTCCAAAATCAATATTAATAACGCCGAGCGCTCTTTTAGAATAGATTGTAGACATTCATATAGTCTGTGTAAAGTTTGTATGAAATGATACTTGCGTATTCTTTATTCATCCTTTTGGTTAATAAATGATCCTTTAGCTTTGCAGCGGTTGGTTCCTGGGATCCTGTTGGACATCTGTATTTATCATTTAGGAAGCCATCACCAGTAAATCTTTCTCTCTTCAGATTTTTGACAGAAAGCCCAGGGTTTTCAGGATTATTGGCTGCTTCTCATTGTGTTTGGGGTTTGTTGGGTTTTTAAAAAATACATTTATAACCTATTCTATTGGTGAGTTGCAGTTTATCAGCCGAGTTGTTTAGCAAAATGTACGGCATCGGTGAGGCACCGAGAAGGAAAATCAACCGTCCACTTGCTGAATCTCTGCATTTGCTGCGAGGCACGATTTCATCTGGGGAGTCGCGAGTGACTCGCAGAGGTTGGAGGGACTCATAATTTCCATACTACAGCACCGTTTGCTAGGATTTTCTGGCTTTTGTATTTATCATTAGAGGCAACATTACACAATGTCAAAGAAAAAAAAAAACTAGCCTTCGTAATGCGCTTTCCTGATTGTAAATGGGGCTGGATATCCTGTACTGAAATGTCAGGTTAGATCCTTTGTAAACTCTGAAGCCTGCTCTCAGAATAGAACACTTCTGGAGTGTATTAAATTGGTGTTAATTGAGAAACACATATGCCAATGACATTTTAAGCTACGCTAAATAAAACCAAACCTTTAGCAGGTCCCTATCACAGAGAGATCCTGAGATTTCACTGAACCTGCTGCTGCCGTCATCTTTTTTCCATCTATGCATATGTTGCTTGCCATGATATATGGTAACTCCTGATGCAAATACCACTCATGCTGTTACAGCTTAAAAGACCCAGAAATAGAATGCAAACACAATGTCTGGTTTTTTCTGCTCCACGTTATAAAAACCTATGACCAACAGCCTAAAGTTTGATTCCTTTTCCCTGCAGTTTTTACACCAGCTGACTTCAAAACATACGTTCGGCGCTGCAAGTCATAAAAAATTCATCGTCTCTTTCTTTTTTTAGGGGGACTAATTCTGCAAGTGTCTCAGGGTTCTCTAGCTCCTGTTGCAGCTGAGCCGCAGGTCAGCACCTCAGGAGGGGCCCCGTCCTCAGGCGACCCGGTGCCCAGTATATTCACTGACTCTACTTCCCCGACATGGCTGGCCCCGGGATCAGGCCCTAAGCATATTGGTAAAGTACATGCGCTTTATCTAAAGATAAACAAAGCCATTTGAAAAACACAAAGCAAAATTGGGGTTGAAGTCCCAATTGTGTCAATATACTAATGGGATGTGGCAATATTTTGTTGCACTTTTGATTTGTTACAGAAAAGAAAGGGCAGCCTGGAAGTTACCTGGGGCTGAGTCTCGGCAGTGCTGGCCACACGGCAGCTCAGCATAGCGGCAGTGAAATCCTCCTCTAATTAAGCCGCGTAAACTCTCCCAAGCTGGCGTTGCAGGACCGCACTTGTTAGAGCAGCTGTCTTCTGCTGCAAGTTAGGGCAAGATGTCAAGAGCCGCTCATCAAGGGTCTGGTACCATTACACTGGCACGATGTAGCTACGAATGAAACTCTCACTGGCAGCTCATTGATTTCCAAGTGACAAAGCCCACTACTGCTCTGCCACTCGGTAACTTTTTGTCTTTGAACCAAAAAAAGACCCAGATTTTTTCCTCAAATAGCTCATGCAGCTTTTTTTTTTTTTTTTTGTTCCCTGCACAAGCAGAAGTACTTTTGAAGGTGCATTGCGTTGCCACTGCGCAGTGTGCTGTAGGACCTCTCTTGGTGGAGGGTGATTTGTGGCCAGCTCCTGACTATGTCCTGAAGGTGCTTAAGTTTATTTCTGACTCACTGCCTTTACGAGCATAACTAAATAGACACTGAATCCTTGAAAGGAACCTGGTGTCTGTAAAGCCCAGACTTGCAGGTGCCTGGCGCCTAAGTGGTAGGGGACAGGAATCTCTTCCCCGATTGCTGCCCCCAGGTCTAGTCAAAGGGAGTACCTGATGCCTGCCTGATGCAGAGCTTGAAGGAGCAGCGAGGGGGATGCTCCTCTCAGGACGCGTGCACAAACTGCTAAGCTGTCGCAAAGTCTGCGTTATCCTCCTGTGGCCCCAAGTAAATCTTGATTTCTTTACTGTACGGTTTCAGAAATTCGTCGTGCGTGCTGCCAATGTTCTTCCCAACTTATGCTTATTTCTGGTGTTTCAGAAAGGGCCTCGGGTTGTAGGAAGTCTGGTGGAACTGCACGTTGGACGTGGTCAGCCGGTAGCTGTATTCCAGGTCCCAGTAAGCTCAGTGTTGGCCTGTGGTGTCTGTCAGGAGCAAGGACTGGGGTTTATATCTCCAGTTATCTAATAAATGGAAATGAATGAAGCCATGTATTTTTTTAAGAAATATCTTCCTTCCAAGCATTCTCTTGTGTGAGAAGTATTAGACTGTGTGTTCAGTAGTTTCTAATTCAGGATATGTGTTTTTCAGGTCAGTCAGGTTTTCCTGTTCTTGTTTGTTACATGCAGTATGACACATGGTTTTAAAGTGAATACATGCCTACAGCGTCCTACAAAGACGGTAGCATCCTTCTTTGCATTTTGCAGATGAGAAAATGCAGAGGGATCATGTGCTTTGCTAAGGCCAGACAGGAAAAACACAGCAGGAGGAGGGAGGGTTCTCCGACCACCCATTGCGGACACTGTGTGTCCAGCCTGTCCATCTGTCCTTCCTCCTCGGGGCATGGCGTCCCACCGCCGTCCGTTGGAGCAGCTCTGGAGTGCAGGAGGCTCGCGCGCTGTAGTGACTAGCCGGCTGTTTGCCGTGCAGTCTTTCACAGGGTAGCTGCGTGCAGAATTTGATTAGAACTCACTTAATTGTCCACTTCCTTGTAATTGTTCCTGCTGCCGCCTCGCCCGTTAACGGTGCCCTCATGCTGGCCGGACCAGGAGGGCAATGCTGTGCTATCCCAGAGGATCCTTCTTTTCTCGTTTCTGTGACTCTCAGACATAATAGCCACCTTGCAGCTGGCATGCGACCACGACGTTACACACTCAAACACACTCTTATTAACCCCGGGCTGGGGTCTCCCTCGGTGACAACAGTGTAGGTGCAGTATCAGGGCTGTGCAGATTTTAACATAAAATATTATGATCTGTCTGTCTGCTTGCGCATCTGTCCATCTATCTAACGGACCTACGCGCGTGCTGAAATAGCTTGGGGAAGGTCAGAGGGAGTTCAGGATCACAGGAAAAAAAGGTCAATTTTTGTGTGCGTGCGTGTGTTGCTCCAGCTAACTGATGAGGCGTCTTGGCAGGACGTTTCGACTCAAAGAGACAGCCCCGTCCGTTCTGAGGACGCGAGCGCCCTTCTTGTGAAACACGGCCGAGAGTTATTTGCCGGAGGTGACTTCTTTACAGCTTTCCCGATGATAACGTTGCCTCACAAATATCTCTGCTGGAAGTCTGCAGATATCTCCAGTGATTCCACTGGACTTGTTGGAGATAAGCGTGGTATGCGTGGCGGGGCCAGAGATTTGGTTCGTGTTTAATTGGGACATCAGTACGTTTGCACTCGTTGTAGAATAGAGAGAGACGCTGAGTCTGTGCGACAGGGCTAAGGGGGCTTGTGCGCCTCAGGGTGGGCGCGCACGTGCGGTGGGGTCTGTTAGACGTACAGCACGCCGAAACGGCTTGGAGATGTTTCACTCGGTGACTTTTTGGTGCCAAGTACTCTTTTCCGATCTCAAGCAAGTTTTTGTAGGTGAGTTGGAGATTAATTCCTCCGCCCCGGCCACTAAGCTGAGGATTCGACGGCCAGGCGTGGTGCTGGCGTCCTGCGCTTCGGAGCCGCCGGTGGGAAGGGAGCAGCCGGGTTTCCAGCAGCGGCCCCGGCTCACAGAGCAGCCATGAGGCAGGCGGAAGCCCCAGGCGGGGTTATGGACCAGACAGTCTATACCGAGGCAGGTCAAAGGGTGAGCTTGCTGTTTACTGAATCGGTAAATAGCTAATTATTCAGCCCGGCAACAGGGCGAAGCCCCACATGGGGTGTAAATCCTCGGCAATTCAGCGTTATCTGGTGGGGAACGGATTTGAGATCCGAGGATCCCTCGCAGTAGCAAAGGGGAGCGCTCTGCACTTCAAAACCTTTTAGGGTCATTGTACCATGTCGTGGAGCCATTAAGGAGCCCTCACGTGCCAGAAGCAGTTTAACAGGCCCAGTGTTGGGCACTTAATTGTGTCAATAATTATTCACGCATTAGCACCAGCTCCTCCTTAAAGTGTGTACTGCGGTGACTCATTAAGTTATTACTGGTATTCATTACCAGTAAAATTAGCCTTTTTATCAAAGTGTAAAATTTATGTTTCATAGAAAAATATTGCTAGAAACGCAACAGCTTTGCTCTACTCCCTGCTCGGTGCGGAGGGAAACAAGACTATGTGGAGATGAAGCAATATTTTTTTTGTCCAAAAAGAGGCCCTCAAACTAGAAAGAGTCTTGTGCTTTTTTTTTTCCAGCTTTTTTTTTTTTTTTAGGTGGGTTTTCTGTACTTAAAATTGGGGTAGGGGAGAAGCTACATTGCTGTCCCACTGACGGTGCTGTGCACATAAGTGCTGTTTTCTGGTATCATGAGTGAGAAACAGACCCAATGTCTTTTGATTAATAAAGTGTTAATGTATACGCAGCTGTCTTTATGTTAAATGCCTCATGGTGCACTTTGTTTCTTTAAATGCTGATCATTTACAGTGAGCGTGTACAGTATATATGCCTGGAGGGAGAGCAATTGTTATACAACTCTTTAATCCGAACCATGATTAAAACCCCTTTTGTTCCTCCCTCCCTGCATTACTCCAGCCTATCATCTTCTCTGAGAAATCATTTGGCAAGTAGATACGTGTGTATTTTAAGAGAATAAGTCCTTTTAAAGAATCAGTTTTGCTTTTGTTCTCCTTTTAGAACTAAGTTTTTTGCATTTCAATATACAGCGCTTTTCAAAAGGCGTAGGAGGGTCATAGCCATTTTTTGCATGAATAAGGTATAATTGAAATACGATGTATGCAGATATCATCACTTCTACGGCAATTATCCGAATTGTTTGTTTAGTGGGAACATACTTTCAAGTAGGGGTAGGTCAGTGGCAGTCATGTTGCGTGACACAGCTGAGAGAAACGACAAAAAATACGTAAAGTCTCACGCTGTGAAATTTTACGTTGCGCCGAGAATGTCTACCAGGGGGAATCGTTAGGAATTTCGAAGGTGAGGGCCATGGCGGTTTCAGAGAGAAATGTAAAGGAGGGCAGGAAAGCTGGCGCTTAGATCTTGGGGAGAGGCTGGGGTTTGGCATTCTGTTTCATGTGGAGATCAGCAGTTAATGTGGTCCTTGTTGGAACTTGAAACAGCTCTATTAGTAGCTTGATTGGGGAGAGGAGAAGAGACCAAGAGTAAACAAAAATGTGCGGTCTGGAGATGGGCTTAATTGTGCACAATGCGTCTTGCCTCTGTGCGGCTTATTCTAATCGCTCCAAATGGCAACACACACGCTCGCGCACACACGCACACACACACACACACACATAAATTTGATCTGCTCAAGCAGATAAAACTGCTATGTGTATAATATTGCCAGGCTAGAAGGGAAAAAAAAAAAACAACGGACATCTGTTTAACAATTCTCTATTATAGACAGGATCATAGAAACGCTGTTGCCTGCCTGTCGTGTTCAATCAAAATGAATAAAATGCTGATTTTAAAAAAAGAGAGGAAAAAACCCAGACGGAAGAGAGCCTTAAAGTATTTGCTTACACTTTTTTTGGTTTAATTTCAGCAGCACGATAAGGAGGGGGAATCCCAGGGGCAGGAGGAGGTTTCGGGAACAGTGAAGGGAAGATTTTGTTTTGTTTTGTGTTGGTTTTCATCCTCGCTACAGCCGAGAGGGCGAACGGCAGTCGGAACTAATTGTAGCTCGCTCAGGAAAGTCTTCATTAGCACTTGCCACACATGGTTACCAGATGTGCTGAAGAAGGGGTGGAAGGAGGGGGGAAGGGGTATGTGGAGAATGGGCTACATACTTAAACCTAATAATCTGTCTTTTGTTTTCAGGTCTATTGTGTTGGGGAGGGGAAGAATGGGGAGAGGGAGAAATCCTGGCTGCTTTTTGATGCACCCAGTCCCTATTAGCTGAATGGCATTCCTTGCCTTGCAGCCTCCTCCAAGGAAGGAAAAAATCCTCAATCATGGCCAAGTGAAGAGGGATTTGTTTATTTTTTTAAATTTTTTTTAAGGCTATCAGTGAACTATTATTCCACTGGACCCAGCTGAAAATATTTGGACAATCAAACTGGTAAACGACTGTCTGTCCGGCCTGCTCGTGAGTTTGAGCATTGGGGGTTTTTGTGAGCTTGTGGGGTCTCAGAGGATCCGTGGGGCTGTTGAACTGTCACTTCAATAGCACGGCATCTCCTTAGTTCTCTGTGCTTTCCCAGTGAGTGTGAGGTGCAGGCAGTGAAGCCAAGTCCAGCAGGAAGGTAAGAGGAGCTCTGTGGCCCTGGCAGTCAGCCCTGAGGTTGTCATCTCGGTCAGACGTTTAACCTTCTGCCTGTTGCTATTAAAAAAAAAAATTACATAGATCTTCCGTGTATAGTGGCTGTCACTGCTGCTGACCAAATTGTGGTCCTGCTGCCCACATAGATGATTTTCACAGGAACCGGTGTTAATTCTACTGCAGAAGTTAACCACAAACGTCGCTAGTTGCTCCTTAAGAAAAGAGAGCCCCCTCTTCCCCTTCCTATGAACTGGTGGTCTCCAGCGAGATCGTACATGGCTGTCCCCACTGTCTCCCCCTGCTTCAGCAGCACTACAGCTTCTTTACCCTCTCAGTCCCTGAAATCTTCCTGCAAGGTGGGCGTTTTTCGTGCTGGCATCGTCTGTGCTTGGACGTCGTCTTCCTTCCCAGACTCCCCTATTCCGTCCCGGACTCCCCTCTTCGTTCCAATGGTAAGAGAACATCAGCACGTCCGGATGACAAGGCTTAGATGGCTCTCCGCGCTCTGAATAATCAGGGATGAAGGTTTAATTATGGCACTACACATGATATCCACGAGATTTGGCACTCTGGTCATGTGAGAGAACAGCACTAGATGAACTTCTACTAATTAAGCACTCTGTTTCCTTTCCTTCTGGAAACTGCCAGGAAGTATAAATGTAGGAAATCACTTGTCTTAAAGCAAAATAGAGACATTTTTTGAATCTTAAATAATCCAAGTTGAACCTAAATCTTGTGGCTCCAGCCTTGTTTTATCCAGCTCAGTTTGCCAGTCTATAATCTCATCCTGCTTTGGAGCCTGGAAATGTTCTTGCTCACAATCTCAAAGCGGAGCAGATGTTGCATAAATAGAAAATAGGTTGTGTGCACAGCCTAATCTAAGCACAGAAAGACACAGAAGAAGGTTTGGATGAATGGGAGCTAATCAGGGCACAGATTTGCTGTACTTTGGGACTTAGGACCAAATTTTTTTCGGATATATTCTGCCTACCAGATCCCAAATATGTCATCTGCTTCCTCCCACTGCATGGCCAGTCCCAACTGGACCTTTTTAAATTTTTTGGTAATAGGGTAATGCCTGTCAGCTCAAGCTCACCAAAGCAAATGGCCAGCAAGAATTAGTCTATTCGATTCTTTCTTCCGTATTTGACTGACTTCTCCATCCACTGTTCTTGGTGTTCCACGTCCAAATTAATCAAAGCCCTGGAATTATTTTTTCAGATTCCCTCAAAGGAAATAATAAGGCCAAATCGCTTAGCTGACTGGGTCGTATCCACCTTTCCTGCTGTAAGATTGTAGAGTGTCCTTCGACCCTGTTGAAATTGGTTGAATCAACATAACTAGCATAGGCAGAGGCATTGAGTGTATGGCTTCCATAAAGTATCTTTATTAACTGTCAGAAAGGCCCAAGGAAAAGTTTGATAAAAATTAACTTATTTACCGTCTCAGTTTTGCTGTAGCTGCTATTGCATCAGTTGTTTTCTTTAATAAAATTAAGTGCCATATTTGCAATTTGTATAATGCTATCCCACATTATTTACACAAGAATGAACTGTGGTTGTGCCAACATGCAGTATGTGGAGACAATATCTCCGCTTACAAGAATTCCTGATTAGAAAAATCGACACTGCAAACTTGATGTTTTTGTCAAGTTTTCTTTCTTCTGGAGGCACACACATGGGGTTCCCCCCCCGCCGACCCCGCACCGTGTTACCCACAGAATGGGTTTCACATGTAAGTGATACTGCTTTCATGGTGAAATCGCAGCCATATGCAGCAGATATCATCTTAGCTGATTTTTGTTGTCACGTATTCCACAGAGATATTAAGTCAAATTTGAAATGGCTATTGATGGCTTAGGTGCCTATGCTCTCCACTCAACAGGTTTCAGTTACTTGGAGCTTCAGCAGAACTTCGCCAGAAGTGCTTTCAGAAATTTGACACACTGTAACTTTAAGACATTTTTCATGTTATTAACTTCATCTTTAATTATTATAAGTTAATTATTTAAACTTTTTATTGACTTGGAGATGGAAAGCATAAAGATCAGATTTATTTCCTGCTTTTTGTGTATTTCTGCACTGAAGTCAAGGTTTCAGGCAGCAAGGCAAATATTTTTATGCAGATGCAAAACTAATCAGCCAAATATGAAAATACTCCTACGGGGTTTCCTGGAGGCCTTGCTGGGGATACTGCAATGCAAATAATGTAAAACGCAAATAATAAATAATATAGCATAAGTATTATGAGGCAGTAGGATTCAGTCAGGGACCGAGTGTAGTGGGTGATCCGCATGAGCTGGTGCTAGCATCCTTTTTAGGACACTCAAAATAGCATGGCTTTACTGCCTGGATCTCCTGTCATGCTTTTTTAAACTTTCACAATGTTCTTCTATAATGCACTCCATCAAAATGCACGTTTCCTCACAGATGATGTCATTTAAGCGGAAAGGAATTGTAAATCCTTCTTTGGCCTCCTGTAGTTTTTTCCTGGGTAGCTGACTGAGCTCAGACTACTCCTATTTCCAGTACGATATATAAGTAATCAATATGAATTTTTTTTTAACATGCATATCAATGGTACTCTACGTAATTAGAGAGTATCCAGCACTATTCTAATGCTCTGCAGTAATTACGTATGGCAGCATTTTTGCTCCCCACAATTTGCAGTTTTTCCGATACCAAACACGTGACTGAAACGACAGGCAGGAAAGTTTCATTGTAATGTTAGGAAAATCGAGAAGAGCAAGTTTACTGGGGAGAGTACAAATAGCTTTTCTCTTTTCCCGGATAATGACTTGAAGATAGAGATGCAGTGCAGCAACGTGAGGTCCATCTTTTTGTCACCTCAGGATGGGGTTCCTGCGGTGTGCTGTCCGGGAGGAACCTGCGGGCTGCTCAGGGACAGAGGCTGGCGCAGGAGATTGCGGCCTGATTTGTTTGCAGGATCACGCGATGGGAGCAGAGCAGCCTGTTGCTCCCAGCCTGCACTGACTTCCAATAAGTTTCCAATACTTACAGTGGATTTGCAAGTGTTTGTTCTAATCTGTACAGTTTCCAGAAAGGTTGCGGGCCCAGTTACATTCTCTTGTTGGGAATGTTGCTACAGCTGAGACCAGAGTAAGGCTAGGCTGAAACTTATGTGTGAGGGAAGGTGCTGGTAAGGTATAAAGCATCTTGGCATAAATACCCTCCCCCCACCCCGGATTTTTT
>VZSC01012813.1:366834-387740 GCA_013398225.1 Steatornis caripensis | reverse complement strand
GGATTTTTTTTTTTTTTTGCTTTCTCCATCCCTAAATTGGATGAGAAAGATATGGAGTCAGATGTATATATTAAAAGGTGATCCTTATCTTTTAATTTTTAATGATTAGGCATTCAGTTTTGACATAGACACTGGAAGAAACCTAACTGAAATGAGAAGCGTTCCTGACTAAGTTATTTTTATTTTGTTTTACTTACCTGTTTCAGTGACGAAACAGATTAGCTTCCCAACACCACGCCTGCAATTTTATCGTAAAGCTTACAATATGTAATGTGTCTTGGTAATCCCCGTTCTGAGATTACATGGATGTGTGAGAATCTCTACCTTCACTTCCGTAAAAGTAAACTCCAATGAATTGCAGTGAAAAATTTGAAAATATGACATGGGGGCACCCTAAAGAGGTAAGAGAAAGATAAAAAGGATTGCAAGTGCATTGGAAGGCATTTGTGTATGTTTTAGGGTCTTTTTTGTTTATAAGCATCACTATTTATGGCAAATCTTACGACTTTTAAGTACTGGTCTGATGACTTTTGAGTGGTTGGGTCTGTGGGGGGGTAATACCTAAAATATCCTTCAGACTATTGGTCCTCTCCTCGGGTCATTTAGTTTCTCCTGTCCCACAGATATGTGCCTCATCCTGCATGGTCTTTCCCTTTCCCCACGCTGTTAGGTCCTAGGTCCTGGATCCTGGCAGTGCTTCCTTAGTGCGGCTGCGGAGGTTTTGGCTTCTCTCTGGTCCCAGTGAAGCCAAGGTGGCTAGGAGAGTAGAGCTCTTCTAGTCCTGCCTTCCCCTCTCCCCCAGGCTCAGCCGCCATCGTTTCCCCGTGCGTTGAGTGTCTTCATTTAGATTTGGCCCCGGGAACAGTGAGTTGTGCTGAGGAGCCAGCCGTCTTTTCCGTGAAATTTTAAGGAGAATAGAAAGCAAATGACATAGAGTATAAAATAAGTACTTAAGTAAACGTTTTAATCTCACTTGGGGCAGTTTGACAAAATAATGAAAACATACCACATGCATGTGTGTCTGCACATAATCATTGTCGTCGTTGTTTGCTTTTGTTGTCAGCAAAATTAAGCAGCGAAACATTTTATGGAAGGTTGTGCTTGCGATTCGGCAGGAAGCCTCGGCTCGTGGCAGGGGTGCCCAGCCTTAGCTAAGGCAGCCTGCCGCGTGTGAGCTGAGCCGCGTTGCTCTGCGGAGCCCATTAGTTCTAAGAACAGCCTCTGTGCGTGAGCAAGTACCTGCTTTTATACAACAGGAGGATCAAGGTCTCAAATGCTAATTCTTCAGTTTCACCTGAAGGTATGGCTTGCCAAATTTCAGCCTGTTTCTGATCCGTGATGGAGCAATGAAAGCAGTAGTGCTATCTAGAGGTAAGGTCGTACCGTAATCCAAACCAGAAAAAAGAAATTGTGTCCCAGCTTGGTTTGTATTCATTTCAAATTCTGTGCAAAAGTTTGAATAGATCTTTTTTTTTTTTTCACCACACAGTGCAACTATGGTCTTTTTTCATCAAAAGGAAAGAAGCAGCAGCAACAATAATTCACATCAGTGCATTACCAATTCTTTGTACTATTAGTGAATTTGAAACAAAACTGAAAATGCTAAAAAAAGGTAACTATTTGACTATAGGGACAGCAATTTCTAGGTCATTTCTTGACTTCTGTGAGAAAATTTCTCCCAGTTTAGGAAATTCAGGAGTATTTTCATTTTGATAAGAATGGAACACCCATTCAACAGACAATAAAAGCTGTTTAAACCTGTTAAATACTATGAAATAGATGTGTACAGCTAATTAAGGTATGTGTTGAATAGTAATTATGTCATCCTGGGGGATTTACAAATGGAGTCTAGTTAAAATTTGATTCAATCTTCTATCATTCACAGAAGGTGCAAATTATTATTCATTTAGCATGCTCTGATTTCAGTTCTAAAGGTAATCCAGAAAAAAGGGAGAGGGATTTCTGTTTTATCAGCATTGTTTAAGAACTAAGATCCCTTAATTATCGCACTGTACCAATAGTCTGCTACCCAACTTACTGAAGCAGTCATTCGGCTTTGAAACTAACAATTTCCCCTCCAAGCAAAGAAAGATATAAGAAGAAGTGTTTAGTCAGCAGGCAAATATACCAAATTGTATGTTTTGGCTTTTGTTGACGCTCGTGTTTCTGAGCTGTGCAAACGTGAGTCACTTACACAATACCTTTCAATCAAAGGCACGAAAGCAAAGCAGACAGATTTCACAAGAAAAATAAGAAAAAAAAAAAAAAAGGCAAAGGTGAAATGAGGCTCCATGGTCCAGTTCCGTCATGCTTCTGAAACCTCTTTCCAGGCTCTTTCTTTTTAGGTAACGTTGGTAGACTCTTGGCCATACTCCTTTNGGGGGTTTTTAAAAAAAACTTTAAATAAAAAAAAAAAAAAAAAAAAAAAAAAAAAAAAAAAAAAAAGGCAAAGGTGAAATGAGGCTCCATGGTCCAGTTCCGTCATGCTTCTGAAACCTCTTTCCAGGCTCTTTCTTTTTAGGTAACGTTGGTAGACTCTTGGCCATACTCCTTTGTGTAATTTCTCATCACAGTAACGAAGAATTAGGTAAGATTCCCGATCAGCTTGTGAAAGTATTATAGATTCTTTTACAAGGAAGTTACTTTTAACGACCTTAAAAGAAAAACGTTACTGTGTTCCTGGATTTATAACAGTAATTGGCAATCCCCTCAGTTACCATTAAAGCTGGCCTAAAATCAAAAAAAAACCAAAAAAAACCAAAGACCAAACTGTTTCATGAAATATTTTTATGTCTTGGAATAAAACCGTATCATTGAAGGAAATTGTGAAATTCCTAAGAAGCCAGAAGACTCCACGAGCTACAGTCGGTAGTGGTGGTGTGGTAGAAACAGGTTAAGGTTCTGTTCTGCCTGATTCGGAGGTCCAGCCTCTCTAGCTGCTGGGACTTCTTTTCTGCATGTCTGAACTGTCATGGAAATTCTGTCAACAGTGAGATTTTTCTTGAGCATTTTTTCGTTTGTTGCATTTTATTTTTTTTAAGTAGGAAAAGCTTTTCCCCACAAAATCTTCTCGCTGAACCTATTTCTTCCATTAAAAAAAATAAATCAGGCAATAGTCATATTACCAAAGATACAGGACGTTACTCTAGTTTTTCCGTAAACTAAGAACACATAATCTGTGCGGTTGTGTTGGCAGTTGTTGTTCGGGCTTCTTGGAAAGTAACTTTTAGTGTGCTTAGACTGGATATATCTGTTGTGCGGTTTTATTGCAGAAAGGTAAATGTTCTCATGCACTCCTTTCTTCACAGTACACGTTTTCCTATTGATATCAGGGGGGCTGATTATGTATATCAAACAGCTTTATGGGAATAAGGATTGTGTGTCCTGCCCTGCTTGATGCCAGCCAGTACTGAGGAGCAGCCACCTCTCAGAGGGAGCACGGCAGCTGCTCGGAGCTCTCAGAAATGGCGTGCGATTCTTTAAATTGAGCTTAAGCAAAGGTGCTGGACTTCTTTGGAAAAATTATTCAAAAGGAAAACCTGATTTGCTGTGTTCTGATTGTATCTTTCTAACTGAAGTGGCATTTTGGTAAGGTGAATAGAAGAACCCACATTATCTTTGGTTGGTTGGGTTGGGTTTTTTGGAGAGAGACAAATGGGTTTGACGTAACTGGTTTTCTCTGCACATCCCATCGTATTTAATCTTTTGACACAGCTGCTTGCTAACAGTACGATTTGGAGTACTACCCACTGAAAAACTGTAGACCTAGTTGTTGCTTGGAATTTGGCAGAAAACTACCATATTTATGCATTATTTTTTTCGTGGAGGCTCTTAGGCTGCTTTATAGGAGCGAGTAATTTTGTAATGGAAGTGGAAAGTGTCCCCAGTTCTTAGCAAGATAAGAAAACGTTGTTTCTTATCTATGATTTGAAAAGAGATGAAGGGTCAGTGAGGTAGAGATACGCGAAAGCTATTGCGCGCTTGGTAGGAGCTGCACAGGAGGAATATCTCTCACCGGCAGCTTGTTTGAGTGGAAGGGAAGAGAACGAGGCAGCTTCTAAGTGAAGGGAGAGGACTGGAAAAAAATGTCAAGTGAAATCAGAGAAATTTGTTGGTTTGTTTGCTTAAAGAAACAGGTATGCAGCTTTGAGATGGTTACTGAAAAGAAAAGAGCAAGTCGAGGGCAACTTTAAATGCTTGCCTGCTGTTGATGCTTTGGGATTTATAAAAATTCATAGGCCTCTTCAGTCTGTGGAGATAGCGGAGAGGAGCAAAGAGAATGGGACAGGCTCTAAGCCACCTTTGATTCTGAGGGATTGCACAGAAATCCGGGGCAGTCTGCTGGTCCCCAGGTGTGAGCTTAGCTGGGCCTTGTCTCATCTTCCTACCTGCATCAGTGTAGCTGTGTCAGAGAGGGAAGGGAGGCACTTGTGCTGGAAGCAGTGTGGGGAAGGTTTTAGGCTACGCCTGTCCCCAGTGACGTGCTTTAACCCCAGCCGGCAGCTGATCACCACGCAGCTGCTCACTCACTCCCTCCCGGTGGGATAGGGGAAAGAATCAGAAGAGTAAAAGTGAGAAAACTTGTGGGTTGAGATAAAGACAGTTTAACAGGTAAAGCAAAAGCCGCTCATACAAGCAAAGCAGAACAAGGAATTCATTCAGCACTTTGCATGGGCAGGCAGGTGTTCAGCCACCCAAGGAAAGCAGGGCTCCATCACGCGTAACGGTGACTTGGGAAGACAAACACCATCACTCCAAACGTCCCCTACTTCCTTCTTCTTCCCCCAGCTTTACAAGCTGATCATGACACCACATGGCACGGGATATCCCTTTGGCCAGTTGGGGTCAGCTGTCCCGGCTGTGCCCCCTCCCAAGTCCTTGTGCACCCCCAGCCCCCTCGCTGGTGGGGTGCCGTGAGAAGCAGAAAAGGCGCTTGGCTCTGTGTAAGCACTGCTCGGCAATAATGAGAACATCTCTGTGTTATCAACACTGTTTTCAGCACAGATCCAAAATGTAGCCCTATATCAGCTACTATGAAGAAAATTAACTCTATTCCAGCCAAAACCAGTACGCCCAGCCAAGAGCTAGCTGCTTGGAAGTTTTTCTCAGCAGCATTTGCAGGAGCTATGAAGATGGGCAAAGTTTGATTTCAAGGCACGGAACGCACATGCCAAACTTGGCGGTAGGGTTGGTTGGGACTGCAGCCTCTTAAATAAGTTCTTCTCCTCGCCATGCTCAGCAGATTTGTAGCTGATTTTCATCTGATGTAAGCTACAGGAGCTGATGGCTACTTGACCTGTGCTGGTATTTGGGTTGGGAGCCCCGATACCTACCTGTCCCTGCCGCCTTTGGTAGAAAGCAAGAGAGAGCTGTCTTAGGTGCCTTTTTTCTATTACAATAGCAGTGGATTTATGTGATCACCACGGTGACCAAATACTGAGCTATTTTTTCTTGACACATCAGTTTTTGCCTTGTGTTTATGTGCACAGCATTCTCTGATCAGCAAGGGGTGCGTGTCTTGTATTGAGAGGAGTAAAGACATTTCATGGGCCTGGGCACCAGGGCTGAGAAATTAGGCTCTGAAATTCGAGTGTGTGCTAACTGTTGGAAAAAAAATATCATATTTGTTCTTGAGTAATTAGAGTACATGAGAAATGTGTGGCCAGCCTTTCTCCTGTTAGAGTGAAGGCTACAACCTTAACTAGCTTTAAACCTGGAAGTTGAAATTCTTCTACGTTCAGCTGACCTAAGAAGTTGAAGCTTCATGTAAAACAGTATTGCGGGATGCTGGTGTGCAGCCTGAGGGGAATCCATTTGGATTTCACGGAAGTGAGCCCTTTGCTTGCCTTAAAGAAATAACAAGAATGAATACCAACACTGGACAGTCGCTTTCCAAAAAGGTGCTGCAGAGTGTTTCCCAGTGAAGATTTTTACAATAGAGTCAAGAACTGGAAGTCTTTGACTGTACTCAAAGGCTACTGTCATTTATCTATATGCGATGAATTATTATTTCCTATCACAGAATAATAATAACTTCAGGTTGAGAATTGATTATAAAGCAGGAGGATTTTTCCGCAAGAGCGGTGTCTCTCTGGAACAAGGAGATGAAGAACTGTTCCACAGCACTTGTAGTAGGAATAATGGAAAAGGACAAGCTTGTCCTCCCATTTCTTCCTCCTGGGATGTGCGCACAGGTTGCCTTCTTTTACAGACTAGTAAGTGGGCTGAAGTTTTGTAGCTGCACATTTAAAGCTTAGCTCTTACTTTTGCAGTGACCAGTGGAAGTAGCTGTGGTAAATGGTAATGCACATAAAATCATTTGTTGCTGAGCCTCTAATAGTAACAGATTTGAAAAATTACGCTTACATTTTGTGGCTGGTGGAATGTTTGAAAGATTTACTTCTAACAGAATTTGCATTCCATATGGTTTGGATTTAATAACTTGGTGTAACATGGGCAAAAGGATTTCTGAGTATGTGACTGATTTCTGAGTATGTGACTGATTTCTGAGTATGATATGGGTTAGAGAGCAGCTAGGCAAACTGAACACGCACAAATCGATGGGTCCCGATGGGATGCATCCACATGTGCTGAGGGAGCTGGCGGAGGTAATTGCTAGGCCACTCTCCATCATCTTTGAAAAGTCGTGGAGAACAGGAGAGGTGCCTGAAGATTGGAGGAAAGCCAATGTCACTCCAATCTTCAAAAAGGGCAAGAAGGAAGACCCGGGAAACTACAGGCCAGTCAGTCTCACCTCCATCCCTGGAAAGGTGATGGAACGGCTCATTCTGGAACTCATCTCCAAGCACATGGAAGAGGAGAAGACTATCCGGAGTAGTCAACATGGATTCACCAAGGGTAAATCCTGCTTGACCAATCTGATAGCCTTCTATGATGGCATGACTGGCTCGGTGGACGAGGGGAGAGCAGTGGACGTTGTCTACCTTGACTTCAGTAAGGCTTTTGACACTGTCTCCCACAACATCCTCATAGGAAAGCTCAGGAAGAGTGGCTTAGATGAGCGCACAGTGAGGTGGGTCAAAAACTGGCTGAATGGCAGAGCGCAGAGGGTAGTGATCGGTGGTGCGGAGTCTGGTTGGAGGCCTGTGACCAGCGGTGTTCCCCAGGGGTCAGTGCTGGGTCCAGTCCTGTTCAACGTATTCATCAATGATTTGGACGAAGGGACAGAGTGTACCCTCAGCAAGTTTGCTGATGATACAAAGCTGGGGGGAGCGGCTGACTCACCGGAAGGCTGTGCTGCCATTCAGCGTGACCTGGACAGGCTGGAGAGTTGGGCGGAGAGGAACCTGATGAAGTTCAACAAGGGCAAGTGTAGGGTCTTGCACCTGGGGAGGAACAACCCCATGTGCCGGTACAGGCTGGGGGTTGACTTGCTGGAGAGCAGCTCTGCGGAGAAGGACCTGGGAGTGCTGGTGGACAACAGGCTCACCATGAGCCAGCAGTGTGCCCTTGCGGCCAGGAAGGCCAATGGCATCCTGGGGTGCATTAAGAAGAGTGTGGCCAGCAGGTCGAGGGAGGTGATCCTCCCCCTCTACTCTGCCCTGGTGAGGCCGCATCTGGAGTACTGTGTCCAGTTCTGGGCTCCCCAGTTCAAGAGAGACAGGGAACTACTGGAGAGAGTCCAGCGGAGGGCCACAAAGTTGATTAGGGGAGTGGAGCATCTCTCTTATGAGGAAAGGCTGAGAGAGCTGGGTCTGTTCAGCCTGGAAAAGAGAAGGCTGAGAGGAGATCTGATCAATGCTCACAAATATCTAAAGGGTGGATGTCAAGAGGACGGGGTCAGACTCTTCTCAGTGGTGCCCAGCGACAGGACAAGGGGCAATGGGCACAAACTGGAACACAGGAAGTTCCACCTGAACATGAGGAGGAACTTCTTTACTGTGAGGGTGACAGAGCACTGGAACAGGCTGCCCAGAGAGGTTGTGGAGTCTCCTTCTCTGGAGATATTCAAAACCCGCCTGGATGCATTCCTGTGCAACCTGCTCTAGGCTAACCTGCTTTAGCAGGGGGGTTGGACTAGATGATCTCTAGAGGTCCCTTCCAACCCCTACCATTCTATGATTCTATGACTCTCCTTTTGCACGGCACAGGAGGTATTTCATCTTAATTTTTGGTTGGCATGCTAAGAAATGAATATGTACAGCAAAAGTGAACAGATACTTAAAAGGAAGGCATCAGAGAGGTTGAGTAGTAATTTACTGGGTTAATATTTAAAGGTGGCATATATTTCAGAGTGGGAAAGGGCTTCAGAATGGGGCAATTCACAAACCACTTCTTCCCCTTCAACAGCTAATTCAGAGACAGCAGGTGTGTAAGCAGCCCCTTGGAGAGAGGACCAAGTGTAGTTTGTGACAGAATTGAGTGGAGATGATCCCAAGCTGAAAGTCAAAACAGGATCTTCTTTTAAGTTCACCGAGTGGCGTGCAATTTTATTCCAGCACCTAACACAGGTAAGAGGCTTCTACAGAATCTGCATCTGCGTTTCCCAAGGTGTTTTGATATGTGAATCCTAACCCTTATTCATCGGTGCCTTCAGGTTTTGAAACTACTGATGCAGTGCCAGGTACCAGTACCGTGTTTTCGGTAGTTTTACTGGGCTTTAATATATCTCTTTTGGCAAAATCAAGCCAGAGAGCCATGGTGCATTTGTCAGCAATCCTATAGTCATGAATGGATTTTCAGAATATGTCTGGGACCAGAATTTGAGAAGAAAAGAGGACTGTTTCTTAACTCTTTGTATTTCATTTCCATGTAAATCAGGATAAATTTGTTTGAGCTAAGCAAGAGGTCTGCATCAAGGTGGGAAGTGATGTTGGCTCTTGGCCCCTTGCTGGAGCTGGTTCCTGGAGAAAGCAAATTTCGTCCTAACCCGTGTTGCTGTTAAAGAATATATTTTTAAAAAAACCGCAAAACCCAACAAAACAAAAGCCCTGAGAAATTCCAGTGTGCTTTTTTGAAACGTTGTGTATCAACATTAACACTAGAGATCTCGCTGAGAGAGACTACCTGCACCATCCAGACTGGGCCAGCTGCAGGCAGCTGTGTGGCAAACTGACCTTACTGGGCCGATGGGCAGAGCCCTTCAGGAAGGCAATATGGGGAGGAATGAACTCTGTGTTGCAGATCCCTGCCCTGAAGCTTCTTCCTTGCTCCTTTCCAGTTTCTATAGACTTTTATATTTGCTCTTGGGCAGACCTGGGCTTTCCTTTTTACTTTATAAAGGATGAACTGTGCCATCCATATAAAATGCCCTGCCATGCGAGTTACTTGAGAAGTCATATTTGGTGGGAGCAGGGGGCACGCTCTGTGTCTGCTCACTGGAGGGACAATGTATTTTAAATACTGAAAACTGAGGGCTACGTTGCTCCATCATAATTTCATCAGGGGTGAAGAGCAAGAAAATACACGATTCTGTTCTCTATGGCTTAATTTCAGTCGGAGATAGGTCTTCAGGGAAGTAATATCCTTCTTCCTCAGCTAACGTACCCAGAAGACCTTTGTATTAAGATGTAGGCAGTGCATTGAATGTGTGCAACGCATCCTATTCTACCTGCCCCCCCACCCCTGCCGCCCCCAATGCTGTTCATTGTAAGTGACTGTATGATGCTGGAGCACAGCAGTACGTGGCTTCTGCTGTTGGAGAAGACCCCCACCCGCCGCTCAAAATGAGGAGCTACCTCTGCAGCTGCATGGGTAGCGAGAGCCAGGGTGCCGTCATGGGGCAGCAGCCACAAAAGCTGCTTTCTGACAGATAGTGTCCTTATTCCTTAATCATTAGCCCTAATGAAGGGGTTTTGTCATATTAAAAAAAAAATAAAAGGAAAAAGAAAAAAGAGAAAAGAAACTGAGAAAGAAAAGAAAAAGAGAAAAGAAATAGTCAAGGAGGAGAAAAGACGAGGAACAGTTGGGATTATCTCTATGCCGCCTCTCAGGTCCAGTGACAACACGACTACAATGGGTAGCTTTCAGGACTGCATATGGTCTTCCTTCCGAGGGAGTTGATTAAGCGACTCCGGATGAAATTGAAATCCTGTGATTTGACCTTTGTCTGGCCTGGGAGGGCTGCAATTCGCATAACAATTTCCTTTTGTTCTTTGTTTGGAGTTATTAATCCAACATGAGCCTCGAATTAATCAGGGGTAGTGCGTTGTTACATTTCTAATTCACAGCTCCACTGCTTGTGTCTTTTTTAATTAAGGCCGAATGATAGCAGGCCTTAGCCCCTGATTGCAACACTTACTAACCACACATTGAGGGATGAAGAGGCTAAATAGGCAGAATGAGATTACTTCAAGGTTTCACTTAATTGTTTTCTTCCTTTAAGTAAAGAGCACTGAATGAACATTGTTAATGCCAGGCTGGGAGTATTTCTTTTATACGTGTGTTGTATGTATGTGTGCGTGTTGGGGTGGGGGAGGTTATGATGGGTGCACCGAGGACTCGGAGCTCTCATGGCTCAAGGGTTTGTAAAATTGAAGCCTTTGGTTATTGATTTAAACCATTCCTTCCACCTCCCCTGGGGGGCAGGGGCAAGGGTAGAGCAAGGAGGAAAAGAGTTGAAGAATGCTAAACTTAAGTTAGCTGCATGGATTTTCTTGTATCCTGCATGAACCCATTTGTTTATGTAATTTTTCTTGCTATTTGCCAGTGGTTCAAAGGCAGAAAATGCAGCAAGATTGAAGGCTGTCAGAGATGCTGAAGAAACGTGGGGAGAGACGCAGCTCTCCAAAGCCTGGGAGTGGTAATAACGATAACAAAATAAAGGCGAGGCAGTTGTGTCACCCAGCAAATTTTACTCATACCGAAGGATGTTTGAGTCATGTTTCAAAAGCTGTTTGTAGATTTGCATCGTCGGAGCAGTTCAGGGCCACAAAGGCGCAGGTGCTATTCCCGGGGAGCGGTGTAGATGATCTCGGTTAGATTCATGCTGGATAACTCAGCCTGTGCCAGCCACTTGGGATGCTGGAAAAGAAAATGCACTAAGTGCCCATCCTTGCAACGTTAATTTGCACAAATAGTTCCGTTAGCCTGAAAAAAAAAAAAAACCAAACAACCAAAACAGATGACAGGATTCATATTTCAGGATCGGGCCCAGTGCTTTGGCCTCTTACGGTGCAGTACATAGGATATGACTGTGATGGGAAAGGTTAATATTTAAGGTCTCAAACCTTCAGTTGCTGAACATACCGAAATCCCATTGAATTCGATTTGTGTTGTGCGCCTGCAATATCAGACAGAGGTCTGTAATTGTGGGAAACTAACTCTTCCTGAGTTATTTCATCCATCCAAGGAGCTGGACAGATGGGGGAGGCACTTGGCTTGGAAGAGTTAATGTTTCTGTGTAAAACAGCAAGCCAGTGTTAATCATACCTGGCTGCACAGTTACAGAGCTGCCATTCTGACTCTGGCACAGGATATACTGGGCAGCAGTGCTGTTCCTGCTTTTCGGAATTGTCCATGCATTGTGGCTGTTCCATGCAGGATTAGTTAAGAATGCAATGATAAAATCTCTAGATAGATTAAGTAGGGTATAAGCTCCAAAGGAGAAAAATGCTCCAGGTAAAAGCTTATTTCTGCGTTTAGAAATCTGAATCGTGAACTGAGTCTGCTTCTTTAGATGAGCCTGAAAAGAACAAGCTATAGAGTCAGCCTTCAACAGGACTGTATATACTATCTGCAAACAAAAACTAACACACAAATCTTTAGGTCTGGCCTTCAGTTGGTGCAAAGAAGCACCAGTGATTCCATTTCTTTCCATGCTCAGTCATGTCAACACAGGATTTACACTGAATTGGGTTCACAGGTTCAAAGCCATTTTCTTGACTTTCCTGCTTTTTTCTTAGGTGCTGCCTAATCCTGTGTGTTGGGATACTTCTGGTAGGTTGCCAGCTCTCATGCAGGGAGACCTCAATGGGATAGGAAGATGTTCAGCATTTGTTGGAGTAGGGCTGCCTTACCGGCTGTTCAAGTACCTTACACATGATTTTGTTTTTCAGAACCAGTTTTGATGCTCTTACACTGAATAACACCTTATTCTGCAAGTACTCCTATTGAATCAGACTTTGCATGGAGAGAATAGTATTAAGTATGAGTAAGCACATCAGAATCTGACCATCAATCACTTATTGTTTATTTCCATTTAAAGACTGAACGCTTCACATTTGTCCACCTTGTTCTGTTTTTCCTAGAAATCTCTGCAGACCAGAGTATGTTTGTTTATAGCAGACACAATTCCAGAATCGAAACCTACTTTCAGTGCCTCTCTGTCTTAAATCTGCATGCTGCTTTTTTTAAAATTACTATTTGAAGGTTCACTGTCATCAATTTAAAGGCGTTGCGTTACACTTCCGAAGGGTCTCGGGATGAATGGGTACCCCCATGTGTTTCTTATGTGAGTGTGTTGAATAACATCTTAAAATCAAAGTCTGGTCTGTTCTGTCTCCTGTTTAAAAATCTCATGGCACTGGCCATTAGAATGGGTATATTTGGAGTACTTCTAAAATCTGCTTCTTTTCCTTGTTCTTGTGTAGCGTAATGTTCATCATTGATGTATTCAATAGCTCTCTTCAGCAAACTTATAATACCATTTAAGTGCTTTGAGATCCTTAAAGATGAAAGAAGTTGTACAAACAGATGGCATCAGTAATATAATGCTTCTTTGGATGGTTAACCCTCAATGTAAACTGTCTTGCAGGACCTTGCTGTACAGCTAGAGCCAGGCAGTAGTTTTGAGCAGTTTGTTTGCTCTCTCTATAGTACGACATTTCTGATCCCTTTCGGTTACTCTGTGAAGGACGTTAGGCTTCTTGCCATAGTCAGGAACCAAAAGACCAGGTCAGGTTGCTTGATGCTGCTTTCCTGTCCTTTCCCGAAGTGGCTGTAGTTGCGTTTATGTAAGGGACAATCCGTCGATCGGTAGTTCTTGAATATTTGCAGCTCCAACGGTCAATGGTGATTAGTCCACAAATAAATAAGGAATTACTTTTGCTGTTGCTGCTGCTGCTGTTATTCCTGGCAGTTTTAGACAATCTGTTGCTATTTATGAAATATTTCTGTTGAGATCGAAACTGCTCGGAAATCTCCTCTCTCCTCCTCTCTGTCCAGCTCCAGCAGGGATGCGCTCCTCACGTCTGCAATGACAAGTCACCCTTGTGCGGCAAAACGCCAAATTTCAGCGGCAGTGCACTGGCCGTGCCACTCCTGCACCACGCGTGGAGGGGCTGACACTCCTTCTCCTTGAAATCAGTGGCAGGTTGGCCCGGGCCCGTTGTATTTCTCTGCTCTCCCCTTTCAGACATAAGGTAGAGATTACGATTAATGGTCCTTTGAGTTGCTCGGCGCTCCTCCCTCTGCGCTGTCTCCCCGCGATCCCCCTTCCCGTGCCCTCCCTCTCCCCCCGTCAATGGGAGCCTTTGATGTCGCACAAGAGAAGACTGTTGGCTAACAGTCTGGAGGCTGCTTCGTTTGAGCTAACCACCACATGAAAACAAATGCGATCCATCATATTTCATTAACTAGCTGCCCCCTGTTCGGGTGCCCTTTTTTGATGTCAGAGCGCATCCTGACAGAAATCAGAAAGATATGTGTGATTAAGACCAGTAATAATAGTTAGTGCATTGTATTGTAAATTACCTTTCTGGGCCCCGGTACTTTATCAGCCCCACTGGCCTTGGCTTGGGTACATTTTTGACTACTCTGTATATACAGTGTATTAGCGCAATGGAGATCATTATGTGGCCTGTATTTGAGTCATTTTTATTTAAGATGCCAAACAATAAGCTGTTGATTGGGGGAACAAGAGGCGAACAATAATGTTCTGTGTCACATAATACACCACCATTTTCCAGCTTTGCTTTAGAAGGGCCCTCTTTATTGTTTTTGTATAAAAATGGTTCTTAGGAGGAGGAATATTTTGCTGAGGTATGTCATTATTTTGCAAATTTCTATTATCTCATCATGTTGTCTTCATTGTAAATTGCAGCTAATTAGGAACCTAGTTAGAGCCCCAGCTTTGAGGCTGGCTTTTTTGTGAAAAGAGCCCACCGATTACCGCACTACAAGAGAGGAAGGGAGAGAAAAAGGAGATTAATCTGGTTACCTAGGCGACACTCGCTTCCATCTGCGAGGAACAATACATTTTTGTTTCCTTGGCTCAGTTCAGATCTGTTTTGTTTAGGGGGAAAAAAAGAGAGAGAGCGAGAGGGGAAGAGAGAGAGAAGGGGAGAGAGGGAGAGGGAGAGGAGGCAGCCCCACAACAATGCTGGACTCTGTCTGGCCCCGGCTTACCCGCTTCCATCCCTCCGCAAGTTCGGGGTCTCGGGGGAGTGGGAAGATGAAAGAGATAAGCTCCAAAGTTGTCAAAGGTCGTGACCTTGCCACACAAAGCCAGCAGTTTTACTTCTAAATCCCCTTCTCCCGAAAAGCACTTAATGAAATAATATACTGTGCTTCTCAACACCCCGTAGTCTTTATTAAGCAGCAAGGCCCCCGAAGATGGTGAATTTACGGAGTCGGTTGAAACTTCTGACTAAACAGTCGCTGACTCGGAGCGTCTACAGTAGATGTGCTGGGGTTTTTCTGAGCGAGAGAAACAACTTTTCTTCCACTGTCTCTTGTTAGCAGTATTGTAGCTTCCCTGAGACGTGTTTTGTAGCTGCCTTCACACAAAGAGCAGAGGTCTGTGAAGGCAGGGTAGTCAGGGTTTGGGGTTTTTTTTGTTTCCTAGATTTCTTTTCAGTTACCTTCACAAGGTCATGGTTTAACAGACGACAAGGACCTGTATCTTTCCTGTTGTGCATCAAGCTATTAAAACCTTGCACGGCTTTTGCATGGGGTAGACAATGCAGCCACGTTATTTGCTGCTTGTTTTGGAGCAGCTTGCCAGAAAAAGTATGATGGTAATAACCAGAGCTGATAGAGCCTGGCTAAAAGCTCAGAAATGCTCATGGGCTCTCGACCTGAATTGGCTAAACCCACAGCCTTTTGATAAGCACAATGCTTTCTCCAGGTGTTATGTCATCATGTATAATGTTCTGCTATCTGGTAGCATTATGGATGATGACATAAAGTCACAAAAATATCAAAGTTACCTATTTTAGCTTATCTGAGCTTTCCAAACCTGGACTGCGCTGATAAAATCAGAACAAGTATCAGGTTAACAACCCTAAACTTCCTGTTCTGCATTGCTCTGAAGTACTGTTCTTATATTTTCTTCCTCTAAAGAAGCTTCCAAGAGCTGCTTCAGTGGCCGTGTGTTGCTCCTTCTGACTGGAAATGGCAATCATGTTAAAAAATTACAAATATTCAGGAGAAAAGAATGAGTGAAGGTACTACAGCTTTTTTGTGTGGGGAGCGTGAGGAGTCTTGGACTTGAAGTCATTTGAATTTCCAGTTCTGCCATGTGCTTTCTGTGGGAACTTGGCCAATTCATTTGGCCTATTTCTGCCCCAGACCTTGACCTCTAAAGTAGACAAAGCTATATTTCTCTGCCATGGAGGATAACTTGAGTCTTAATGAATTAAGGACTTGCGAAGAGTTTGGGATGCTTGGATGCAGAGTGCTGTAAAAATGCGGAGCATTTAATCCTTACCTGTTCTGTTTCAATAAATACCTAGTTGGGTACACCTGAACCATCATCTTCTGAGAAGAACTCTCAAGTGAAAATTAAATCAATCATACTTGACTTTGTTAATTGAAGAGACTTGCTGAGATGTTTTGCAGACATTTGGATGGAGCAGTTGTAACCTCACAGACAATTAGCTCGGCGTTAGCTGTCATTTTACAAGCTCTGAGGAGAACGTCCTCAGTAATTCTGCAACACGTTAAGATGAGACAGGGGAGGAAAGATTGTTATATCTTACCCATGTACAAAAAAGAGAAAGGGACAGTACTTTCAGTACACAATCTTTACTGTTTGAGGGAAGGATTTGGGGAGTGAAGCAGTGAGTAGAGCGTTAGCAGTGTAAAGAAAGGAAGAGGAATATTTCGCAAGTTGGTTTAAAGAGTATTTTTGTATTTTAGTAGCAATGTTCATTCTGAAGGAATCATTGAGAACCCTCCAAAATTCTAGGCGGGGCAAGAATCTTCCTCCATTATTAGAGAGAACCAGCACAACACCACATAACAGGTTAGAGAAAGACGTTACTTTGCACTACGTTGTAATTTGGAGAGACTCTAGGGTTACCCTTCCTATTCTTAGAGATGGGTGGGGAGGAGGCATTTAATAACTTCTGTTGGCCTACACTGTTCTTACATCTTGTGGAAAAGGTTGACAGTGATGGAATGTGGACAGAGTCCATTACTCTTTAAACAGACATCATAATGTGAAAAAACAAAGTCATATTACTCCTACCGGGATGTGCTGCATATGCGTTTAGTCACCAAAAAGCATTATCTCCAGCTAGGAATTAGATCAAGGAAAGAGAAAAATAAAGAAAATGCAATGTCACTGTAAGTGACTGCTAGGGAGAAACAAGAGTACGTTTCAGTCTGCTAAGATCGGGAATCAAGAACCAAAAAAGAAGCTTTTTAGAAAAAGTTTCCAGGGTAACCCAGGCCTGAAGAGCTTTGCTGAGTCCTGAAGCTACAGAGAAGGATTCTCCTGGAGAATTGTTGAAGTTTCAGGAAAGGTCAATGTCTGCTTCAGCCCCAGTGTAAAAGCTGGAGCATTTATTGGCAAGTCTGTGCCGCTGTCATCACAACAAGGAATTCTGTTTCTACATATGCGCTTCTAAGTATGCGGTCAGATCCGTTTCATTTTCTTGAAATGGAGGAGATCTGTTATTCCAAAGAAGGGAACTGCCAAGGACCCCCTTGCCTCTCATGTCCTGGCACTGTTGCTAAGGTCTGCAATACTATATACTTGACTAGAAAAGACCCAGTTTATGGTTGGGACTTCTCACTGCCCCAACCAGCTGGTGTTTTTGGGATGGTGAAGATGAGATACTCTGCACAGCAGACTGCGGCCTCACAAAATGTGGCACCAGTGGACTGCTGCCCACCTAACTCCATCCTGGAGCATGGGATGGGGACAAATTTCCAGAGAGGAGCGCCAGGACCTTACTTCTGGAGACCCTGATGCTTCCCTGGAAGGTCTTTCTGTCTTTATTGCTACTTGGTTAGAGTATGCTTGAGTCCGTCAAATCTGACAAAATAAAACCCAGAGGGGAATATTGCTGCAGCCTCTCATTACAACTTTTCTGTTGCATTTTGAAGCAACACAGAGCGTCATCTTGAGCTGTTAGTCTGGGAGTTCCTTAAAGGGTTTCTGTTCAGGCCAGTCCCTTACCAGAGACAGTTTAAGAAATTTAGCTCTTAAATTCCATTTCTTTTGAAACACATTTTTTTTTCTGTGTTGTGTAATGGTTTGTCTGTATTTCCAGTCCATTACTGTCAGTTCTTTTGGGGAATGTCAGATTGCATAAAAGTTGATACAAACATTCAGCAGAGCTTGAAGCAGCCCCTGAATGAGTTCTGTCTTGGCAAACCTATTCCTTTACGAAAACAATTTCTGAATAACCATTGTAAGGACCAAGACCTCTGTTATTTTTGTTATCCTATAGTAAATAATTGGTAATTGTTTTTCATAAATTAGTTTGAAGAGATGTGAAGAACTCAGAGGGACAAGATACAATAGTTCCCATTTCTTGATCTAGCACTTCTTTAGACAATTTTACCTTCTCTTTCAACTTAATGAGAAATTTCCCCGGGAGAACAGGATGTGTTGCAAATGTGTGACCAGTCTGCCACATAAGCGACCCCACAACTAGCCACCAGGAGTGAACAGTTTGGCCATATAAGCCGTAGTTAGAGGCAGAATTTATGTTGGAAAGAACCTCTGAAAGGCACCTGGTCCAACCCTGTACCCAGGGGAGGGCCAACTAAGAAATTAGTTCAGGTCATTCAGAGTCTTATTCAGTTTCTGGGCATCTGGTCCAATGCTGTACCACCCGCACTGTCAATAATTTTTTTCTGTTTATCTGATCGTTATTTCCCTTGTCATTATCATTCCACTTAACAACATGGGCTGGATATAAAACCTTTTTAGTCAAATTTCAAGACAACGTTGAATCTTGTGTCCGTTTGGTAGAGGGAATGTACATAGTACAGGANGTTTCTGGGCATCTGGTCCAATGCTGTACCACCCGCACTGTCAATAATTTTTTTCTGTTTATCTGATCGTTATTTCCCTTGTCATTATCATTCCACTTAACAACATGGGCTGGATATAAAACCTTTTTAGTCAAATTTCAAGACAACGTTGAATCTTGTGTCCGTTTGGTAGAGGGAATTTACATGGTACAGGACTGAATGGTAGTGCAATTATTGGCGAACATGGAAGATGCAACATCGTGGCTGGATGCCCTGAGATGACAAAATTATTGGTGCGCACTGGCTATCAGAGAATGTGGTGCTAATGAGTTACCACCTCTCTGCTTCTCTCTCTGTTTCTCTCTCACTAATACGGCTATCTCTTTTGTGACGAAAGAGAAGGAAGGAGGGGAGGAGAAGAGAGCGAGAAAATCTTCTTCTGTTATTTAGATAGCAAATACAGTAAAAGAGACCAGTGTGCTATGTACACATGAGCTGTAGATAGTTCCTTGGTTTATCCCTTTCTAGGCCACACCACATCAGTGGCTTGACTGGGGGCAACTGAAATGCAGTTAAAGGAAACAGTCACTGATCGCTTTTACTTCTTCCTCACTTTATTTCTGTCCGTGGTTACCCAGTGCCAAAAAGAGAGGACTTCTTTTGCATGCCTTTTTTATTTTTTCTGTGAACAGGGAGCTATGTTTAGATTCTCGTGACTGAATAAATTTCCTACAGATAAGAGCTTTCTCTAAGCCAGGGCCTATCATGTGGGCACTCTGTGAGACTGTTTCTCCATTCTATTTCAACTCCTTTCTGCTCCTTCAAAAGTGGAAAAGACCAGTAGAAACAGATTCTCGGGAAATATCCTTGGTATAAAGGGTTTCCCAGGTTAATATGGAACCGGCAGAATGACTGTGCTTTCCTCTGCAAATGAAATTGTTCTCTATTAGGTCTTGAGAGAAGCTGACAGATACACCCTCTGTTTCTTCACGGAACATATGTTAGAGATCTTTGAAGAGGACTTCAACACAGTGCACAGAGATTTTATTGGCTGCTTCGTTAACATGCTTTGGTTCAACAGTCCGTAGAATAAAATAGAAGTGTTACCAGCAAAGACTATTCAAAAATCATAAATAAAGTCCCAAAATGCAAATTTGGCATAACAGTCCTGTTATTATAAACTGATATATCCTGCATCCTTTTTTCTTTGCCTTTGTGTTTCTGAACTTCTCAAGTGCATTCAGCTGATGCATTCTGAGCTTTAAAACTAAATCTCAAATTTTAAAAAATGAAGCCCGATGTGATCTAATGTGATCACTTGATTAGAGGAGTTGCAGCGTTGAGAGAAGCACAGACACTGGAAGATTTGTGAATCATGGCGGGTGAACCTCAGAAGGCTCAAAGTCAGTTCAGTTTGGATCAACTCCTGAAATCTTGTGTGGCTGGCTTTACAATTCAGGCAGTTAAACGGGTTTTCCTATGAGCTTGCTAGGATTTTGTCTCCTGCACATTGCTTACCAACATGCATATACTTCATGTGATAGATGATGACAGAAGAAAGGGTTCATTTTCATGGAAGTGCTGTGAACTAAAAAGTAAATAAAAGATTAGTCACAGAAAAGTAGCAGTCAATTGGGTTGTTTTGCAGTAGATGTTTCATGGTGCTCTGTTAAGTCCTCTCCTGCAGTGGTTCTCCTTGAGCAGGTTTACAGAGCCATCCTCTAGTTGCAAATAATTTTTTTCTCTGTCTCACAGTGTTGCTCTTGCTATAGTTCATGTACAATGAATAACTGAGTTAGCAGGGAAAAATATAGTTTTTCTGTTCATTGCTATGCGTTTGTTTGTTGCGTACATGCTTGAGAGATTTTATTCTCCTCCCGATCCCGCTAATATTTAGTTGTGTGCTTGGCTATGTGTAGGTCAATAGTTTGCAGGTCTGCGGTAGCAGTTCATGTCATTCTTGCTGGAAAAACCCTTCCAGACAACAAAAAGTGGGGAGTGCAAAAGTAACAAAAAAGAATGTGAAACATAGGTGTTTAAGGTACATACAACATTTACCAGGCACTCAATTTGAAATGTTTTTATGTATGTATTTATTTTTAATTGAGCTGTTAAAAAAATGTCAAGTTGATTGGCTTCTTTTCAGAAGATTGTTCGGTAGTATTTTCTTTACTAGTGCCCCCTGTGGACCTGCATACATTGATTACTCTTTCTTCAAGCTTTCAGTCGGGAACTTTTCATCGCATTGATGATCAGTAATTAAAAAAAACAAATTAGGGGAAATGGAGGGGTTGATGGTCTTCCATACTTTGAGAAGTGACATAGTAAGTCAGATTTAAGCAGAAAAAGGCGAGGAAATTAGATTAGATTAGGTTAGAGTAGAAGATTTCTCAAGACTTTTTTTCTTTCTCAGCTGTGCTTGTATAGGCTGTTACAAAATTCCCCAAACTAGGCTGATGGCATACATTGGATTGACTGAAGGCTTTGATAATTTAGCATAAAAATCAAGTACACTATGCACTATTCTCCATACTTGCTTGACTCGTTCTGCCGTCTCATGTATATTCTGGCCTTTAAGGACAGTCTTTCTATAGACAGTGCTTTGTACTATGTAAATGTTTCAGCAGCTAGATGAAGTCTTTGGCCAGCAAGTCAATAAAACTTGCTGTGAATCTGCACATTTTCTATTGCATTCAACTTTTATGCTTCCAGAGTGAAGATGATTAAGTTTTAAAAAGTTTGGAGAACTTGACTTTAAACATTGTTGACAGTTTCAGGAATCATTGGGCAGCCTG
>VZSC01012813.1:339014-366713 GCA_013398225.1 Steatornis caripensis | reverse complement strand
CTGACATAATGTTATTCATGATGAGAGAGCTGTCAGCACAGATCAGGAGTGGTACCAGAGAGAAATGTAAGGCGATATTTTCACTATAGTATGTGGAGATTTAGCTGTGCGACTTCTATTAATAATAGGAGTTTTGCAGTTAAATCTCCAAGCATCATCTAAAAAAAAAAAATGCTGAAAACATGCCCTGTAGTGTAGCTTGAATTAAATTTTTTTCTTGGCTGTTGTTTGGACATTGAAGATCATAGTGTCTGAGCAGTGGCTCTGGTTCCAGTTTCCTTCAGGTGCTGCTGAAGAGTAGGGGAGTGCAGTAGTGGATGGATAGAGACAAACCGCATGACCAATTTGTGATGTCTGTCTCTTTTTGTGCATTTAAGCATCAGCAGACACATCTGTCTTCCAACAAATGTGCCATCTTTGGGCAGATCTAATCTATCAGTGTTTATATACATTATGACTGGTCCATCAGGATTCTGTTCTGCGCATCGTAGTTGCACGGCAATGCCTATAGTCACGCTTGTCAGAATTTCTGAGCGAGTTTCTGTTTGGGCCTTTCTTTTCCTGGGTTATATTCTTGCTGAGTTTCCAGCATACTGAATAGTACCTTGCTCCAGATGATGCAAATGAAATTAATAACTGGCCTGGAAAAGTCAACGTGAGCAAAGGGATGAGGTCTTCTCTGTAATAATTTTCTCTCTCTCTCCCTCTCGAACTGACCAAGATTATGCAAGGCTGGGGACATCAGGCAAAGGAGAGGGCAGCCTGTATGAGTACCACCTCAGCTTGTGAAGGCAGCTTGTTCTGTTGTATCCTTGCTTTGCGTTCAGCGAGGGAGTGGGAGGCTGCTAGGAATGACCAGAGAGCCTCAGTAATGAGGGCAATCCATAGACTAAAAAGTCTGAATTTGCTTTTAAATTAGATTATTTCTATTGCCATGTGGGGTCTGTAGAAATGCAGGGACTTTGAGAGTTTTCCTCTCTTGCAACAGCATGGAAGAAACAAGGAAAGCAAACCAGTTCAAAAATATTTTGTAACTGGCATTGCGCATCTGAGTTAATATATTTCCGTCACAGAAACAACCATGCCGTTAAACTGTGGCTGCGTACCATTAGAAAGCTTACTTGTTTGGCTGCACAACTGACCAGTGAATAAAGCCGTAGGTGTTGACCAGAAACTCAACCTGACAAGTTACATCTTGCAAGGAGGTACGGGACCTCATTCTCATTGTCTTTAGATAGTTGTGGGTTTTTTTGGACAGAGACTATATCTCTGTATTCGTAAAGTGTGCATTATATTTTGAGTGCTAATATAATGTAAATAGTAATAATGACACCTTCAGGATTTTTTTTTTGTGGCCACTAAAAAATGTGTTCTAGATGATTCCATAGTTATTTTTCCTTTTCCTTACATTTTATTGCTCATTAAATTTTGATGTAACTCTATGGGGAAAAAAAAAAAAAGAAGAGGAAACATAACGCATTAATCCATCAAAAGCTGTGCTGAAAATGTTTGCGTGCTTCTGCTGAAAGGTCTCCCACCTCAATTTTAAGCCACAGCCTCAATCCACTCTTGTTTCTGTTTACCTTTAAAGTATTTTCAGTCATTGTATACTTATAAAATAATTAGCATACTTCAAAACCCACTATTTCTGTAAAGCCAAGGTTTCTATGGTATGAATTCTTCCCAGCTGTGATAAAACACTCTTGAAATTAACAGTAGCTTGATGAGATCTGTATGGGACTTGGTAAACAGGAGCAACCTTTGTGCCGCAGCAGCTGAAGTTACCTCAGCACTTCCAACAAACCTGTGATTGTTTCAGCTGTCCACCCATCCTCTGCGACGATGTTTATTGTACAAAATTTAAGGTTTTGAGCACACATCGTCTATCAGATTTAAACGTAAAACATTTGACTGTTTCTTTTCTACTTATTCCCCCTTAGAAGCCGATTTTTCTGTTTATATCATTACGAAGATTTCCTTTCTTTTAAAGTAATTTGTTAGACTCCCTGGTTATTCCTGATGTCAGTTACCTTTGGTTTTGTGTGCATGTCTCTTAAATATTTCATTGAGGCTTGATCTTGCAAGGTCCAGAGTACTTACATTATTACATATGAGGAAGTGCTTTGTAGGATCTCCAGCGAGAGTGCTGGGGCAGAAGCAAGCCCTACAGCAGAGCCAGGGTGAGCTTTTGGCTGAGGACTGGCACTCATTACTCCTGACAGTCTGGGACCCAGGGATTCACTCACGGTTGGGGTTTTACCTCACTTTACTCCACGATTGAATGGATATGGGAACATTTGTGTCCATTTCCACGATTTCCTTTGGTTAATCAACCAATGATTGAAAAATTCTTGGAGTTCTTACAGAGAAATACACAGTATGCATATTTGTACTTTGTGTATGTGTGTTTCTAAGCATGCAAAATATTTATTCCATTTGGACGTAGTGATAGTCCCAGCTTGAAAGTAGTCTCTTACAGATGTACTGCAAAATGAGTAAAAAAAAAATCTTTTTAATGCATCAGACACTGTAATGTGCAATGTCCCATCCTCTAAGCTGTTACGGTGCTAAAACTTGGAATGGCAGCAGAATGCCAGGTGAAAATCATCTTTATCCACGTATAAGGGTTTTAGGCAGTTATACATGTTTATGCTGATTATGAACAGTTCTAGTCTCTATGGCAAGTGTTTTAATTTAAAAACCTTTTGTGACAGACTTAAAGTGTTTTAGAAATACAAGTACAAAAGAACTTGGCGTCTCCCAAATGCTATACTGTTCAACAGAATAAGGCTGGGTAACCACTGATTCTTGAAAAATTGAAGCGTGGCTTCCAAGCCTGAAATGCGTCGTGAGCTCAGCCACAAGCGCATGCCGTCACAAGGTCTGAAAGCAATCTAAATTTGGCATTACCGGGCGTCTTCAGGATTATAACACATGCTCAACCCTGTTCTGACATGGGGTAGAGCGCTGGGATTCCTGGGAGAACTTTGCCATCTCCTGTCTGTGAGTTTCTCCTCTCTTTGGCTCTCAAGCTATGTGATATGAGCAGTGGGGATCCTGGCCAGAGAAAGATTTTGTCGTGTGGCTCTTGGGGGCGAGGTACTAGCCGTCCTAGCAATAACATGTCACAAGCAGAGTACCTTACTTTGAATTTCCCTTTTATTTTCAAGGAGAGCTAGGATTCTGACTCTGTTTAAAGACTAGAGCGGAAGATCTATTTCTTTTGAGTATTTTGTTGTGGACTGTTCGGCTGATCTCAGTTTTCCAGGATGTACGAGAAAACAACAGGATGATAGAGATATTCTGATTGCGCGGAGGCCCTGGGCTATGGTGTTCAGCTTGTTACGTTGCTTCTCATATCGTGGTTTTGCTCCTGTGTGATGAACAGACTGCCAAGACAGCCTTAAGTGTTGGGAGACATTCTCAAATTTCATGTACCTGGTTTTAATCCTATTAGTCAGCAGTCTACTAAAATTCCTGACTTTATTTTGGTTAGTGTCCAGGGGAACAAGGAGGGCGATTCTTCCATCTACATCACGCTGAGCTGCATGACAAGGTTTGTTTTCTGTAGGTTTTTCTTCCCTCCAGCAGAACTCTGCTTTTGTACGTGAATTAGTTCTTTGGCGTGGATGGGTTATTTGGGCCTGGTGGTGATGTGATGTTCGAAGGCAATTCTGCATGGTTGGTCCACTTGCAATTATTTCACTCAGATTGGATGCATCTTCCCTTGTCAAAAGAGGTACAGTAACTCTTTGCTATTTTTCCCAGAGACCAAATGGCCATCTGAAAAAAAGTGATTATATTAATTCTAGATGAACGTGAGGGTCTTTCTAATAATTAGGGGTTATAATCTATTACACAACAAGGGTTTTCTGTTGTCGATTATCCCCTGTTCAGGTTTTGATTCCTTTCTGCTGCCATCCTGATTATCAAATTTATTCAGATGTTGACTGGACTTTGTCCAAGTAGACCGAGCACTGAGGTGAGAAGGCTTACATTGTGGAGTGACTTGCTTAGCATCTCAGTCACTAAGGAGGACTTGGTGATGTAGATTCTTTCGACCATATTTGTTCATTTCCTTCATGCCCTGCTTTTAGCCCAACTTGTATCCAGCTAAGAATTCTTTAGACATTAATTGTTATAATCTGGCTAAGAAAAGCACACACACAAGGCGAGTTTTTAGTATTCAGTTCATATTGGTGTACATGAAAGATAACACCCACAGGGGCTCTGTCTACAAGCACAAGGGACTTCTCAGAGGAAAATGTACTGACAGATCTCAGGTCAATACCATAATCATCCCTCACAGAGATTGATTCTGGACATACCGTAGGTAATGGATATATTTCTGTTCCATTGGGATTTATGTCACTTTGTGGTCCAATTGTTCTAGACATCTTGTCCATCAAAGTAGGAGCATCTACACAGAGGAATAAAATAACAGCTTGTCTCCTTGGATCTAACAAACAAAACCCCAAAAATGCTTTCTGATCATTCAGGCTTTTCCTTATCTGTAGCACTAAAAAAAAAAATGTATTGCGGTAGCTTTTATTGGCAAGAGTCAGCTGCTAAGGGCTTTCTTGACTAGGAATGAATTCAGCTACCTAACGTTGTATCTCTAAATGTGCATCTAGGAAAAGGTAGCAGTTTTACCCGACTCCTTTCTGGCGTATCCCCCTCCTCCCTCCATTCCACGTATGGCCACGTTACTACAGGGCGGCTGCAGGATTCTAATAGTGCGACAAAAAAGACAAACCCTGCCAGGCCCAGTATGAAAGGAAACTGCTCAAAGAGCATTAGGTCTGCAGCAAAAGATCTTGGATGGCCTCAGTGCCTCTGGAAGTAGTGTAGGGGATCTCTTTGGGAGGAGTCAATCCTGCCACGTAGGAGAATGGCAGAACGAGCTGCATGTATTTACAAGTCTGAATAAAAGAGGAGACTAATTGAAAATTTGAGGGCTTTGGGTATAAACTCAGTCACTCACAGCTCAAATACTTGTTCTGTCCTCCCTTGCTATCTACACGTCCCGTGGTTTTCTTTAACCTCAGTCTTTCTGCATTTCCATTTTGCCTGCTTCCAGCGTCCTCCTCCGCATGTACATTCTTCCTCTTTCACTGGTTCTTTCAGTCTTCCTTATTTTTTCTAAGAAATGGCTTTTTTTGTTGTTATTGTTATCTAGCCAGCAGGAAGAGCTGCTTCTATCACTGAAAGGTATTCTGGCTCTGGGGTCATTTGAATGTGGCCCATCGAGGTATCTAGGAGAAACGCTTGGTATGTTGACATACTAAGATGAAGTTGTCATGATGGCTGTTCGGAACACTCTCTGTTTTGACAGTATTTACTTTCTCTGCAGTTTCGGTTGAAAAGAAAAACAGTGCATCTGGGGAGTAAAGCTGCAACTTGTAGCCTGGACCTGGTGCTCTTAAGAAAAGCCTTATTTTATAAACGCATAGTGAAATGGTTAGCCATCATGGAAGATAACATGTTATTGATCTGTGATATTAAAGGCTATTAAACTTCCAGGTATCATGAAAACAGTCTTCGCTTGTTAAGCCAGAGCTCTTTAGGTGAAGGTAATGTATTTTTAATTGTAAATGTTGCCTGTTAATACCCAGATATCTCCAACTAAAATATATGAACATAGTACGCTCTGTTATATTGTATGTGTATATGGAGCCAATAATACTTGTGAAATAGTCCCATTCTTCCTCTGTTTCAAAGAAATAATATTGATGCTTCTGCAGACTAATGAATTGAGCTCTAGGGGCTGAAATTCTCTGTTCGCTCACAGAGCCGCTACACCACAGTCAGCAGCAAAGTTCAGCCCCTTTTTGTTACAAAAATGCCATGTTTTTTAATGAAGGATTTCTACTATAGTCAAATAGCTAGTGATTCTTTCCTTGGCCTGTTTAGTTCCTTGGACAAAATCAGGATTACCAGTCCGAATCAGGATTGTAATTTGCTGAATGTTGCTAACAAGCAACAGTCCTATTGAAATGGCTACTCAGAATTAGTAAGGACTCCGAATTATTAAAGGCTGTTATATTGCTTTGGTACATTTCCCTGGTCTAGGAGTATTCTTAGCTGGGCTTTCTCCCAGTCTTGTCATTTGTGCTAGGTAGTGTCAAGAAAAGAGCAAAAGCTGCAAGCTGCAGCAGAAGGCTGGGTCATGCCTTAATTTCCAGTACAAGTGTTTCTTTTCTCTGCCCTGGAAAAAGATTTGGATCATTTGAACAGGAGGAATATCTGATTAATGTAATATCAATAGATAATACTAATCCTTAAATAGTGCCAAATTCCTACCTCTTTTGATATGTTACTTAGGCCTAATTTCACTTCCACTGGAAAAAAAAAAAGGAGAGGGTCAAATTGTGCCCTTACAGCCAAATCCAAAGAAAACATTTACATCTAAATATACAATTAGGTCATAACAAATCACTTGATCGGGGAGTGAGCTGCCTGATCTTTTCTGCCTGGCAATCAAAGGGCAGATTCCGGTAAGCTTTTAGTAAGCAGCCAAATTGGTTCCATCTACATGAACAGATTCACAAGAACATTAATTTGAAGAAACTTCTTAACTCACATTTCATTCATGCACGAAAGCTTGTAGCTCCCTTATGAGTTCTCAGAGCTGACTACTCAAAGAGTGCTCGAGTCCTGGCAGCCCACAGAGTTTTATGCAGATATAAAAAGTAGCCAGGACTGTAGCCCTGAGCTGTAACACTTTACTTCATAAAAAGTGATGTAAAAAATTTATCCCCCAAATTCCCACAGTTAGCTTCAACAGCTCTGTGAGCAATCCCGATTCCAGCTGCGCCTCCAGAGGTTTTCCAAAGCTCTGTTGATTCTTCTGTCAGTCGCTAACTCTCCAGCTGTTGACAGTGACTTTCTCCTCTAGTAACTATTCAAACCAGAGCCTAATAATACCTTCTAAGTATTTTATTTTGGCTCTTTCGTGCTACGCTGACATTGAAATCTGCAGAGGGTGATCAGAAAACCGGGGACTTCTTGTGCTCACAAACCTCCATGAGCGCCTGCTACTAGTCTTCTACGTGTCGTTCTAAACTTTGCTACGTTTTATAATCTGTTCAGCTGTATGGTCTCCTGTGATCTGCAAACATGAAATATTTACATTAAAAATCTAATGCATATCACAGGAATAGGAAAGAAAGGCAGTTTAAAACTTTTCAGAACTAATTACGTAAAGTGGTTAGGAAACTCTGCAGAGAGTGTAATAACCACGGAGACTTCATTCCTGCCTTGTCACTGAGACCAAGTGGATCGTCCAGATTAGTAGAGTGCTGCGCATGTCAAGTAGGTACAAAATATCAGCTGTGTAAGAAGTTACGTGCTGTGCAGATGGGCTTACCCTGTGCTATTAGGATGTACATGAACGTAGCTGAAAAGCTGGATGGTTTGCCTGTACGCTTTGAGGCCATTGGGACTGCTTTTTGTGAGTAACAGTCATTTTTTTTAATTGGAAGGGTCAACTTCTGGAGCATAATATTTATTCAAATAAGCAAATATTGCCTCAAAGGGAGTGCTCTAAAGACTGGCAAACATATACCCAATCCTCAATTTCCTACCTTTTCTTTCCCAGTACAGTCCATTATATAATATTGCGCACTTCAGCTGGGTAAGCACATTGGCTAGCATTTCCACCTTTTAATAGTATTAACCATCTCTCTGGTTGAGATCAGCTTCATATAATGCTTTTGGAATGTGATGCTCTTAATTTGCTACGTTTTATATCTAAACTATTGTGTGTCGGCCACTGACCTGCCATCAATCAACTCAAATGCCTCAGTGCCCTTTCCATCCATTTGTGTTTCCTCTGTGTGTGCTGAGAATTAGATTTAAAGCAATGTGCCAGTGATTAAACAATTACTCTGTCCTCTCTCTCTTACATATCAATAATTTGAAAGAGAAAAAAGCCAGCTATTCTTTTGTGTTTGACTGTGGCCTCTAGCTTTGAATCTAGTGTATGATGACAAAGTGGTGTCTGCTTAAAAAAAAATAATAATTGTAACACATGCGGCCTTTTCAATTCCATTTGGGGACCTCTAACCATCATAAAACAAAGAGAGCAATTTAATGCAGGCTTTGATAATGTCATTTTCGATCACCTTTTAATTAATAAACATGAAAAGCCTGAAATTGGATAGATCTTCTGAACTAACAATGGCAGCAATGTGAACTCATTTTCAAAGATAATTTTAAGGGTATTTGAAGGTGGGCATTGCTATTTAGGAAGAGGGCTGGGATGACAAGCTACCAGTTAACAGCCACTAAGATGTGTTTGGGCTGAGACTGCAGGACACTGATATTATACTGCTCTTCGTGTGAGCAACTATTTTATGCCATGTAAGAACTAAACGGCGGGAGAAGTTTATTGCTGTGAACTGAAGGAAAGGGTAGAGTAGCTGACTTCCCTACCAAGCTGGAATAAGAATTGGCTGTGAGCCTGAGACATGTTTAATGCATGTCTTCTCTTTGTCTCCACAGACCTTACGGAAGGGTACCGCTTCTCCATATGCTCAGTGAGGAGGCAAAGGCATAATCCCCGCTACTGTAGCCCATATCAGTATATACACTAGCCTTTTGGATGCTGTTAAAATAATCATTCTAAGTGGATAAAAGTCCACAGAGACTGCATGTTGTTTATTAGACCCCAGGGCTTCTGTTTTGTTTCCTGGTATTTCTGGACTGCGTCGCAGCACTGCTTCTCGAGGAGGCCTGTTTCCCAGATATCCCCTTTCCAGGAACTCATAAAACAGGGGAGGGAAGACACGAGGAGAGGCAGAACGGCTGGAATACTGGAAATAGCTCTGCTTCTTGACTTCCCATTGCTTTTCCATTTCTCTCGCACACAGAGGTGTGATTACATGTGCAATGTGTAACCCGCAGCCAGAATTTTACTCCTGGTATTTTGACAAATCTAAGTTTGGTCCAGATTCCTGCTTTGTGCTAAAATACATAAATGATCAACAATGCGATTAGGAAAAGTAAAAGTACTGTTTCAATGTGCATATTCCTGAAGAAATGATGTTCAGTAGTGTTAACTGGAGCATCAAGTGCTGATTATGATTATCAGGGGAACTTGACTCTCAACAATGGCAGTGTTGGAACAAGAAGACTTGTTCTTTTCCTGAAGGATCAATCTGTTCCTGGTAATCAATGTTTTGTCATGTGGCAAAACGATGGCATTTTAAGTTGTGCGTATCCTGCAAAAATGGGCAAAAAAGTATTTTTAGGTTATTTTTAAGTGCTTTAAAATTCTATAAGTAAGTTCATAAAATTTGAATTCCTTGGATTGCACAACAGAAAATCTGTTGTAGTCCGTCTAATTGGACATACAGAAACCTAAAGGGTGATCTTGGTATCATAGTGCTGTGCCTTTTGATCTGAAATGAGAAGAACTGGTGCCCTTTGTTATCATGACCTGAAGGGGATATAATTCCATGCACTGATGTAAGCTGTTAGGGAAGAAGATAAAGGGGTCCTGAATACACATACAACTGTGAGGTTTGCACGTGGGGAAGGTGTCTGCCCGCCACGTGTCAAGCTGTTCACCATAAGTGTATAGATGATGTTGCTAAGCTGTCGGTGATTCACCAACTCCAGATGAAATGCAGACTATGTGAGGCCCTGTTTGTAAAGTAAGCAGGAGTATTCTCCGGTGACTGTATTTGCCAGTTGGTTTCAAAGTATAATACCTTTAGAATTCATTATATTAGACTAAATCCTCAATCCTTAAAGAGATTTAAATTCCTAAATTCCATTGATTTTGGTGGAAGTTAACAGCTAACACAGTATGGGCAAAGGTTTCTAAGTGACTACAGTGTTGGTATTTATAGTAGAGGTTTCATTTGAAGTGAAAGGTTGTACACTGCCTGGGAAGAACGAAAAATAAATACCACTGAGGAAACTCAAAGGATGTGCTCCTGTGAGAGCATCATCACTTGCCACTAAAATAAGGATGTTCCGTATCCCACAGCCTTGAGTTGAAAATGCTTCACAGATACGCAGGAGTGGGATTTGGCTCAGCCACTAATGAAATACAGAAATGAAGACATCATTGAACTGAATGGAAAGGCCATTGAACTGAAGGAAAGGCACAATGAACTGAAGGGAAAGGCCATATCAATTTGTAGTAGTAAGCACAATTTAAAACCTACAGCTATCTAGATTTTTTTCCCAGCAGTGTTCCCTCCTAATACTACCTGCACTCACGCTGGTGAATTTGCAAGAACACATCCCAGAGTAACCCATCTGCAAGCATCTTTTCTGAACTAAAAAAAAAGAGCAGTTAATACATATGCAGAAAGGAAAATATTCTTATCTCATTAACAGACTTTCTTTAAGCTTGCTAAGATTAGAATACTTAGTTATTTCAAATTGGTAAAACATGCATTCATTATAAACATGATTATAATGATAACTTTGTAGATAATAATCAATTATTTAAATATGAATTATTTCCCTACATTAGAGTCATGTTTTCAGCTATAATCACCTCATGTGCTCAGTTCCTCCCTCCTTTACAGCACCTCTGGCTGTGTGTGGAGTATTAACCGTTTGCTTCCAGACACAGACTGGGAGAGCACCAAGTCCAGAAACAAAATTTAGTATGTTTTCCTGACTAACAACTTAAACATGTGTCTCCTTTAGACTTTCTTAGGCGGGAAAAAGGGGAAAAATAATCCATGCAAATGGCCATCTTAACCCTCAATTTTTTTCCCCTTTCATTTTTATGAAAAGCTTGCAAAAATGCACTGGGAGCAATGCTCATGGGCTTAGTAAATCAAAAACTGATGCCCCGGCTGTTCAGAAGTACACACAATCATCCACTTTTAATAAGAATTCTGAGAAGATTAGCACCCTGCAACAAGAGCTTCATTTACACTGTTGCAAGGCTTAGCGGCACAATAAACTCTCCAAGCTTGCATACGTTCCGTAACTCGAGATGACAGTTTAACCAAGTTCTTTGCTTCTCCTTGTGGTGTGGAGAAAATCCACCTGGAAATACTAGATCTCTTGAGCATGTGCAACATGCTAAACATTTGTGAGATAGACTATTCACAACGTTTATGTGCAGCTAGTGGAATCGAATCTCTTTTATTCCTTGCTCCAAGTCTTGTCAGTTGTTTTCCCCATTCTTCAGTAGCCTCTTTAATATGGTTTGCACATATTAAATGTATTCCCTCTGAGGTTCTCAACACACTTTCAAGAGCTAGTTTTGCCTTGCTATGACTCTGCCACGTATCTAGAATGTAATAGCACTACAGTATACCTTTCTTTACAGATACATAAACTGAAACACTGAGAAGTGAAATGATTTGCTGGTGGTTATGTTTGGAGTCAATGACAGAAAGGAAGGAATTCATAAAACTGGACTATCAACATCCTGTTTTAACCTCCAGACACGGTGGTGCTGTCCATCTCACCTAACTTCAGATGTCTTCAAAGCAGATACTATGCTGAAGTTAGTTATCTGTTCTTCCTTTCTGGCCGAAGCAGAGATATAGGCACTTCCGAGACACAACTTGCCAAATCCCTTAGTAGTTATTTAGAATGGGTCGAATGGCTTCTGTCCTGTGAGACCCTGCTTCTCTCCGCTAACTGCGAAGGGAGCTGAGCTCAGATACTAACGGCTATGCTGAAGATTTGTAATGTTAGGTGAGACAAATCCCATGCAAGCTTTCTTTCCCATAGATTTTAATTCTGGGTGCTAAGTGGCTCTTTAGCAAGGTTTCAAGAAGAATACTTTGGCAATAACATTAATTAAATACTTAAAGGGAAAACTTGACTGCTACTAGATTTAACCCAGGAACAAAGGGTTTATTATTGTCACAGAGCACTGAGCTGTGTATGGGAAGAGGAGGAAGCTTTAAGGAAATTTTTTAGCATGATGGGTCGGTGCCTGGGATATTTAGGCACTGGGAGGTTCATCAAAGTGTCAGCTGGGGTTTTGAAAGGTGCTTAAGCACTGCTTCTGTGCGCAGTTTTGAATACTACAGAGTGATCTTCTAGCTACATTTTAAAGGCATTTTTGAGAATCTGGCCCTAGGTACTTAAGGAAAAAAAATCTATGGATATCGTAAGGGAGGTTGAGCAAGAGAAAATCGTATTTCAGAGGACGAGTGAAATATACTAGAGAAATGGTACTGCATTTGGGCATGGTGATTTATATGCTTGTAGGGATTAATAACTTCTTTACTTCATAACTGCTTCATAGCACAGCTGTGTCTTTCAGTCTGTTCTCTCAGCTTTCAAAGTCGCAGTGACAGCCCTGGATGGAAGTCCATTACTGCAGAAGATGAAATGGTACAGTTGAGCCATTCCTAAGCAATAAACCACAAAACAACGGTAGTCTGCAAAGCTTGACTATGAGGTGAATGAAGTTGTTGAAACTGGGACTGGGACTGATGGTTTGTCTTAATATCTAAAAAAGCTTGATAGGTCTCTGTGAGACCACGGCATAATAATCTAGAGCAAATGTATTTCACTGCTTCCATACCGCTCTAGTCTAACTGCTGCCTCTTGTTTCATAACTTGCAAAATGCCTGGGGCAGGAACTACGATTTTATCTGTGTGTATGTAGCAACTACCATCCACTGGTGGCTGAGGTTCATAGAGGCAGATGCTTAAAATTTTGTATATTCCTAGATGGCTCACTGAATTAGAGGAACATAGAAGCAAAGAAAAGAGGGGAAAAAGCAAAGAAGTGAAGAGTATTTTTTTAGAATGTGTCATTTTTTGAACAATGTCGATCCTTAAAATTATGCACTCACGTTTAGAAGGTTTTGGACTTGTGCGGAGTATGGAAAGATCCTATGCTGATGTCTGAAAATGTTTCTAATGGAATTTGGCTTGCTTCAACAGAATACAATGATAGGTGTGTTTTATGTTGGGCTGGGAAAAGAAGGTAAGAATTTCATTATGAATATCTTTGTAAATAGACCATTAATCATCATGATGGATATAAAGTCGAAAACATGGCGTAGCTGGCAAGCGCATTCCTTAAGTGAATCTAACCTGAACTTAATAAAGAAATGCCAAACTAACTGCAAAACACTGTTCTGCCAAGATTCAGACTCTAGTCAATCATCCTGCCAGATGACAGTGTGTTTAATGCTAGGACAATATATCACTAACAATCTCAGCTGCTACCAGCTCAGCAGAATTAGACTATTTACTGAACAAAAGCCAGTGAAGTACTGCCAGTGGCACAGAAGTTAGAGCCACTGCTATTCTTGGAGGAATATTGTGAACTACAGCCTGCACAGAAAAGGAAGTAGGAAGATGGGAGGTAGTCAGCACTGAGGAAAGCATGGTTCCGTGCTCGTATCCCTTCACTGTGGTTGACAGCAGTGCCACTGGTTACGCGCACAATTTGTATGCCTTCAAAACGTGACGGCTCCTGACTCAAAAACTGAAAGAGGTGGGAAGACTCTTAGCCCCTCTTACCATTGTTGACAGAAAAAGTAGCTATGGTAGTCTTTGTGTCTCAGTTAAGACAGATAACCATCTCACCAAAAAACTCAGAAGAATTACTGTTCATTTTCTCAAGTGCTTTTCATTTTAAAATGTGCAGAGTTGCTTACAGTTATCTGTTCTACCCTAACCAGTGTGTTGCTTTTATGCATATTTAGTCTCTGACTAATTGAAAATGTTTGTCGAGTCCTAAAAGTGAAAGAGGTGTGTGAATTTGAAGCAAGTGTACAGGCACATGTAATTATTTTAAGTGAATTTTTCTCTAAAGCTTGTGTTTGGGCACTGGAATTGCCCACGTGCCCCTGGACAGAAACTCACAGAGTTACAAATAAATGTGCATTACTGAGGAAATTTGTATTGTTTCCCATGACTTTGCAAGCTTCAGGGAGTGTTAAATGCTCTTTTCTTTTGGTCCTTTGCTTCCGTGCTAGAATCGGTGCCCAAGCTGGGATACAGCTTTGAATTCTGGACAGATTTTTAGGGTAGGAGCTAGGAGCTGGCCACTCGTGGCATTAATACCGTAGGATAGATTTAGAATGGCACATAGGAAGGCCAGTGCAGGAGGTATCTCTGAGAGGCACTAGTTCCTACTGAGATCCTAATTCCCCGGGAGCCCGGAGCCCCTGCCTCACACAGAGGCAAGATACTGCCAATCAGCTGATTGGCAGCATGTTGCCTCTTTGAGAGGCAGCGTCTGTTGGCTCCTGCAAAGTTCCTGCCAGCATTCTTAAACTCTAATTTGGGAAAGAAAATTACAATCTGGCACATCACCCTTGGAAGGTTGCCGACCCCTGCTCCGCGCTGTACGGGCGGCAGCTTCAGAGAACAGTGGTATGAAATGTCCTTTGTTTTGTGCATCAGGAGCAGGCGTCCGAAAGTGGCTCCTCCGCAAGGCTGTACAGCCCCACTGAAAGCAGCGAAGGCAATGGAGTTGTCCACGTGTTGACAGTGAACAAATTGTCTATTCCTATTGTTGCTGGATGAGCCACTAGGTAACCAGATTGATTTTATGATCCCTTACTGAGTGTTCAGGACTGGTGCTTGAAAAAGACATCTTTTATCTGTCAGCCAGTAAATCTCACATTGAGTTGCAAACATACTGGAGAGATAGAATTCAGCAGGACCGTTTTTATGAATAGAAACATTTTCAGAATAGACACTCTCCTGAACACACAGTTGTTTTACAGGAATTAAAGAAGTCCTTATGGTGGATGGATAAGCCAACTCAGGATAAAATAAGAACCAGACTATACTTTGAACTGCTGTTTGAACAGAACCTTTTTGAAGAACTTAAAAAGTTCTGAGTTTTGTTGGTCTTTTTACCTTCTTCCCTGCTTTTCTCTTTTCAGGCTAAATTGGAAGCAAATTGTATACAATACGAGATAAGAGGCTTTTTTGCAGCATTGTTGACATGAAATATATCAGATTTGCAACAAAGGTTTTTCTGGTTTACCAACATTACTCGAGATCTTGGATATTTGACATGCATATAAAGCAAAATCCTCCATTGACCATAATCCAGATACCACACCAAACAACGTATCAGCTACAGCGGCCACCAGTGTTAGTCTCATCTCTTCAGAACAGCCATAAATCCAAAAGAATGCAAACTAAGTATGAGCAAACATTGAGTTTTCCTCAAATGAATGTTCACGACGCTTCTAGGTCATCCAGTAAGTGCTATTCCATCCCTTGCACCATCTTTGCCTTTTTAGTAACAGATGATTGATGAGAGGACTCCAGAGGAAGCTGCAGAATATAGCCCTACTGAGATCCAGCTCTATTCTGAACTTCTGTCTTGGTTTCCACAAATCTTTGCCGTCTATCAGAGAAGTTAATAACATGCTGGCAGTGATTCAAAGAAAATAGTCTCTCAATGAGAGAAATCATGCCTGTTGAGACAACTGTTTCACCAAAGGAAAATTCCAGATCCATTGTCAGTTCTTTTAGCAATTCCGTGCACTTATGCAGTATTCTGAATATATAAAAAACATTAGTTGATTCTCTCGGAAGCCCCACAAAATAGATACTTTTTTTAGAGTTGGGATGCTTAGTGCTAGAATTGACAAGACCTTAAAGATCTGAAAGAAGCTGGACCAGCACTGGCATTATAAATTAGGTAATTCCTACCCTATGGTCACCTGTTCAAACTGTTAGGCAGCTCATCTTTACCTCAATTACGTTTTCTGTATCTAGAGATTACATGCTATGTATTTTTTGGTGATGCATGCTGAAATCAAAAAAGGGTTAATTTTATAGTTGAAATTGCTCAGAAATTACCAAGTAAGTGTCTTTAGAGTGTTCATTTGAGAGAGTGTCCTGATGATATAATAGTACTTAGCTCATACCATAGTGCTACTATATTACGTCGTCTTGGTTGAGTGCGTTGTTTAACTGTACTGAAAGAACCATGTGACGAGTTCTGCATAGATCCTAGTTTGGTTTGACAGTAATACTTAACAAAAATTAACTGTTGCTATTCCTTAAACATTTGAATAGCTTCGAGCAGGTATTGAAGTGTAGCAAACATGTATTTTTAGAAAACAAAGATACTATTTCCAAGGGATTGCTAAATACCAGGTTCAAACTCTTGAGTTTACATGTATTTCCAGCCTGTTTCCTGTCTGGGAGTTTTATTCCGACCACATCCATTTTCTTTACATAAGGAATATCTTGTTCTCTTTAATTGGAGCTGCACTTAGGCTCAGATCTGCAAGTGTTTAAACTGAACAGTGAGGGAGGCTAAGTGCCTAAATGAAATCTCGTGATCCCAGGAACCTCTTCTTAGCTTCTGTCTACCCTGATTGTGCTGAAACTTTCCAATTGCATGAGATCCTTAACTTAAAGTGAACTCAAAAGTGCTGCTGTCTTGGTAGAAATGAACTGTGTGGCACTTATCTTCCTCAGAGATCTCTTCGGATCCACAAATTAAATGCTGCTCTGTGAAGTTAGTCTGTCCTCTTGCCAAAGGGGGGTCAGGTATGCATTTCCCACTTTTGAGGAGAGTGGCCCAACCACCAGAACATAGGAGAGTCTGAGATTGCCTGAGATCTGTAATGCTTTTAATGAAACTCTTCAAACTGGCCAGAAAGAATTAAAGACTAATTTGGCTGCAGAAAGAGATTTCTCTCCTAGCTTAATGAATTAGGTAATTAAACAGTTTTAATACTTCATCCATGGCCATTTAATGTAAAATGAAGGAAGAGGCCATAGGAGAGAGTCTGGAAGCTGGAGGACCATCTTCTCATACCTTACCTGCCATGTTATCGAGTTGTCATCGTGCTACTTAACTTTCCCATCAAAGTGAGTTTTCTGCATCCTGTAGCAGCTTCTAGAGAGACTGACTGCATTTGACAGGTCGGGAGTCGCAGCTTTAATTCCTGGTGGTTGGAGCAAGTCTTCAGGATTAGCAGGGAGTGGGTTTGTAGCCTTCAGGCAGAGGAGGGCTGGCCCCAGGCCTCAGCTTCTCTGTTTCCTTGGTGTCATTCTTAATCATTGAACTGTTCCGTGTGTGGGGCACGGAGAGCCGTAGGCACTGCCCTCCTTTCTTCCTCCTCTGGCAGGGTAGAGAGGAACTAGGTGGTCCCTTCTCTCCTTGTGAAAGCAATGGCCTGGGAAGATCCAAAGGTAGAAGATACGGTTGAATTGTGGGGCCCAAGGGCAAGGAGCAGTTTCTTGGTAGCAGTGAATTCAAACACCAGTACGGGATTTTATTTAAATACTGTCCCCACTGCTTCCACACGGACTGCCACAGATCAGCCTCTGTCTAGTGTTTAAGGCACCTAATTCTATACAGTATATAGACAACTTATGTGTGCAACTGGGAGCAGCGCATTCATGTATGTATGAGAGTGTTCCCACTCTCGTCTCCATAGGAAGATGCTTGTGATGTTGATTTTTATTTGGTTTAGGTATTGGAGGTCACGGGGTAGGTTTTGTTACTGGCATTCAGCTATTGGTTGTGTTACGAGTGGGTGATGATGTAGGGCCCTGTCGTCAAGGTGTCAACGGAGGCCGGCGGCTCCCTGGGGGCCAAGAGCTATGGGGGCTTTCCCCAGGCTGACAGAGCAGGGACTGGCATCCAGGGCCTGTCCCGCCGCCCCAGCCAGGAGCAGAGCAGCTGCGGGGCACCGGGGCAGCTCCAGCCCCAGACATGGGGCACCTCCATAGAACCGGGCCAAGGCCGGGACAGGATGTGGGCCCATGGCTGGACAGGGCTGATGGGAGCTGGAGACGGTCCCTGCTGCAGCATCGCTGGGGCAAGGGCTGACGGCCCCGGGGAGGGAAATGGGGCCCTGAGCTGTGGGCAGGGTGGGGGGAGTCCTGGGGGTGGGCAGCGCCCGTCAGGGCGGGCAGCGCCCCCCGGGCCCTTACACCTATTACTAGTCAGTAAGTCAGACCTGCTGTGTAGCGGCTCCTCCAGATGAAAATGCTTCATTTCTTCCTGCTTTACATTTTCTGAATAGTCTAACGATAGGTTTGCTTTCACATCCTTTGAGAATAGTCTTTATTTCAGACAATGCTTTCAACACTAAAAGGGTCATAAAAATAGACAGTTTCTGAGAACTTAGAAAGAAAAACTGCTAGTCTCCCATCCTTCTCACTTCCCCAAATTGTTTGATAATGGAATGGGAAGCTTTCCCATAATCTTTTGCTTGATTTTTGCTAATATGAACCTGTCAAAGATCGTGGCATTTCCTTACTGTGTGATGTGGAGCCAGCTGGAACCAAATAATCCACCCACGTTTTCCATCATCTTTGTATCCTGATAGGAGCTTCTGCTTAGCAGAAATGAGAAAATACCTGTTATTCCTTCCTTGCTGTCGCAGTGGCCACGCTGAGGCAGTTTCCTACTTGGCTAATATCTGGCTAGATCTGAATAAACGTAACCAGACCAAAAATAATGGGTTTTCTGCCTGGAACCCACACCCTACTCTTATGGCAGTTCGAGAGGAAAGTAATTTAAGAAATGACACTTTCCTTTCCACTCACTGCCCCAAAGAAATCCTTTCAAGGATGAATTAGGAACATTCCTCCTTTGGCTGGAAGATGCAGAGATTTGGGTCTGTAAAAATACCTTCCTTCATCCTCGACTTACTCCTACAGAAAGGAAATATACCACTTTTTGTGAGCATGTGGACCCACTTACCAGAAAACATGAGTAACTTCTCTTGTAATTTGAATTGTACTCTTCCTAACAAAAGCATCTACACAGGTGGGCAGCCAATGCAAAATACAACCCCTCAGCCCTTTGGTTTCAAGGCCTGATGGCTCTGCAGCTGGAGGAAAGAATCTCTCCCACTTCGTTTTCCTGTTTCCAGGCTCTTGTTTGGTCTGTATTGCATCTGTTTTAAGCATCAATGTTTTGCATGTAACATCTCTCAAAGTCTAATCCATTGCTATGGACCCACCTAGTGACGGCTTTATAGATTCTTTATATTCATAAAGGCACTTCACACTTATCTATTCATGATTTTTGTTAGGTTTGTATTTTTTTTTAATGTTTAATGTTTTTTTTAATGTTTAATGGATCACAGTACCTAAACTGAATGCTTTTTGTGAATACTTCATTCAGCTCAGTGTATTTAAACACTGAGAAAACAGCGACACTTACGTGGTTACCTGTGAATAAAGGCATAAGTACGAGGAGTATGGTCGCACTGCTAGGGAAATGACCTCAAATATTATAGATGTGTTTTAGATCACCAGAAGTAACAATTGTCTGTAGCCTAAATGTGAGGAAACTTTTGCTCACTGTTATGGTCAGTGTCAGCTTCCAGTTTAGAGTGATGCCAGGAGACCTGCTCGTGTTGCTTACAGAGATCCTCTTCAGTATTGTAACTGCCTCAGTGAACGTAGTAAGTCTGAAAGCTTCTCTAGACACACAAACTGCAAAGAAATGGGCAATGTGCTGTGGCTTTCAGTGATAATCTACTGCCTTGTTGCTTTATGCAGTGATCTATGAGATTTTTGGATGGCCAGGAACGGCTCAGCAACATCTGACTCTTCAGCAACTGATGCTGAATAGCTGAATATCCTAGACAGATGCCCCTGGTTCATGCAAAGAGTGACTATGTGCAGTCAGGCTAATGCAACAAAGATGCATAGGATTCACTGTCCACATGATGTGGGATCCAGTTAAGCATATGTAATGGGTCTGTTGCCTTTGTACTGACCACGTAGGTGGGGATGAGCCTCCTTTCTGTTATTGCTCCTGTTTGTTAACCTGTGAATCTGAATAGTCCAACAGTTTGTTTCTGAGAGGTTTGCTCACTGTAGTGCTCCCCACGTAGTTTACTCACTGTATTATATTAATAATGGAATATTCACTTGCGAACAACCATAATGGTACACAGATTTTGTGTGTAACAACCTTTAAAAATACAGCACTAAGATTTTTTTTTTATTGAATATCCTGTATTGTAGGGATAGGTCACGTCACAGGTCCTGTATGGATATCGGAGAGTGGCAGAGAGATTGTGTACATTTACCAATAATGAAAGCAGTGTTCGCAGCTAAAATTCGAATGCAATGAAATATTTTGTAAGGTTTGTAAGAAGTATGTAGTTTTTAAAAGAAAAAAATAACCTGTCAGGTTTTGGTTGATGTTGAAACTTTTCCATCCAGGTTTCACATGCCTTCTCTCCCACGTAAGAAAACAGTGCCAGCTTTGCAGAGTAGTCACACAAAACTCTGTGACTGGATTTGTAAATGCAGGTCATTGGATCGTTACTAAAAAATACTGTATTTCTCCTTATATAGGCTAGTCCAGCCATGCGCAGAGACTATCAAAACTCTTACATGGTGGCTTAATCTCACAAAATCCCTGGCCCAGTTGCCTGATGCAGGAAGCTGTAGTTCCCTTAGCTTTAGAGAGCTGATGCCATTTCGTAACTCCTTGATAAAGACAGGCTCTGACTTTATAGGCTCCCTCGGTAAATCAATGTATGGTGAAAGTTTATCAACCCCTGAGGGCTTACCGAGCCTAGGGGATGAACTTGGTCCCGAGTTGTTTGAAGAGTTGGTTTGCACCTCCCGGTATACAATATTAGGAAAGCAACTGTGCTGTTGGAATAGGTGTGGCTTAAAACACGGCATGATTATTGCCAGCTAGAAATGCAAGAGAACCCCATCAAAATAAGCCTAGTGTCTTGAGGATGGGTTGGTCTGCTGGTATTACAGGGAGTAAATTTGGGTATTTTCTAAAAGGCTGTCCACATCAAGCTTGTAAATATTTTTATCCCTCAGTACTATAACACAGAATAATCGTTAAGGATTTTTTTTCCTTAGTATTGTAACACAGAATAATACATAAGGAGGATATAAACGGGTTTGCTGAGAAACCAAATTATTTCCTTGTCATGTTCTAACACAGAAGACTTAAGAGGGAAGTCTAACCTGTAGCCATTCTTTTGCGATATTAAGGATTAGCTACTGTCAAAGAACAAAGTGAAGGAAAAGTAGGTGCTAAACTCATCAAATGAAGAGCAACAGAGTACCAGGTAAAGTTAGACATCTCAAAATGTGCTACTTGGAAATTGATGATGAGCTCAAATAGGGCTGCTAACTTAATAGGTAGTCTTGCCTTTAATATTGGCTTCTAACCTGTAAGGTTGGAGAAAGCAATTTTTCTGCTTCTCTTTAATTGAACAGTAGAATTGATGCTGAGAATTAGTCTAATGAATTTTCTTTCCTTACCTGATAAATCGGTTGAAATAGTAATAAAAAATAAAATTAGGAGACATATAGATGAGTATTGTGATACTATGGCTATCCATCAGCATAGCTTTTGTAAAGAAAAATGATGTCTAATGATAGTTCCTTGAGCTTGTCAACAAATAGTAAAAGATAATAATTAGATTTTTTTTCCCCTTTAAAGAAATTTTTTGCAAAAGACCTTCACAAGGGGCTGTTAGAAAAGTAGTTGTGGGATAGGAGTACCTTCAAGGATTAGATAATCCTGTGAGGGACAGAAGACAAAACTAAAAGTATATTATCAGTGTTTGGTGTAGAAAAACTACATTGGGGTATCCAAAGCCTGAGTGTTGTAGCTGGTGTTTCACATATTATATATATATATATATATATATATATATATATATAAAAATGAATTGAAAATTACTGTGACCAGTGGTACAGAAACATTTGCATCTGAGGCGGAATCATTCAAGTCAGGGCTGGAGAAGATAGTAGAGGCCTCCATGCAAGAAGACGGGCAGGTTGGCTACACAAGTGTGTAGTTGACAAATGCAGAGTGTTGCTCGTCAGGCAGAAAAATGGGTGTAAGGGTACTCGCTGCTCTGTTCTAGTGTAACTATGACCACTTGGGAGCAGAAGGGAAGACAACTTATGTTTCCTTATGGAATATTTAATCAAACTAGGTGGAGTCATCCAAAGACAAGATTCAGTTGTTGAAAACAGAGTAAGAAATAATGCTGAAAGTAGTAGTGTGGCATGTGTCAGTAATAAGCCCGTTCCTGCAATACCGCGTTCTTTATGGGTTAGGCTACCTGAAGAATGTATACAGCAGAAACAGAAGAAATTCAGAGAGAAGCAGTGCAAATTTTAATCTTGAATAGACTGACTTCTATATGAGGAAAAAGCTAAGAGACTGTTTAGATAAATAATAAAAACAGAAGCTTATGAAATAAAAGGAGATCGGTTACTCCTTTTTACTTTTTCAGTTATTACAACAACAAGTCATTCAGTCAAATGCAAACGAACAAATATGAAATAGGAAACAGTTTTTTATGCAGCTCGTATTTCACTTTTGGTCCAGATTCCCGGAGTATTTCCATATCGGAGAAAATAAGAGACTCACATGTTTACCTATATGTGCTCAAGTACAAGATTTTGGAGTTAGCCGTTAAAAAAGTTGCTCTCGCCCTGTCTTTGCAGAGCACGCCTCTAACAGGTGAGGTTCTGTAACACGCGTCAGGCTCTGTCTGTCCAGCTTGGCCTGTGTAGGCATGAGCTCCAACCGGGGGTGCCTGGGCACCAGTCAGCTGTGGTCCTCAGATGGATGTTGTTGGGTCATGGTGCATCTTGGTAGGTACTTCACGGTACCAAACTTAGTAGTGTGCTTGCTGGTTTCTTATTTGTGTATTGATTTTTTTTCTGTCATAAAATTTGGTTTATTTTATATCTGAAGCCACTTTACACTTAGGCCGATGTTGTATGAAGTAATATGTATGCCAGAGTTACAGCAGCCAGCAGGAGATGAGGGACAGGAATAAACTTCCCTCTCTTATTAGAGAACACTTGTCTGGTCTGAGCCCACCTTGCTTTGAAACGCCTGGGACATACATAGCGGAGAACTCTCTTGTTTTGAAGCAAGCTTTAGTTTCTGTGTCTCTTGGGGCAGAGTTCTCGCTTAAATTCTGTGGTGATTTTTTGAACTATTAAGAAAATTTGCTTTTGTTAAGTGACATGTATCTTTTTCATGCAATTAAATGCAAATCCCTAGTAACGTCGCAAGCATTTTTTAGTGACGCTATGTGTAATGGCCCACCAATCACTCCAAAAACAGTGATCTTTTTAGAGATTGTAGTCACAAAGCTCTGTATAGTTGCTTTTGTGCTAAAGGCCTGTCCTGACTACGTACAGTAGGTTTTAACTTTGTCTACAGCATTGGGACCCCTTAGAAATTTATGGCAAGTTGGGAAAAAAAAAGAAAAAAAAAAGAAAAGGCCTGTTTAAAAAAAAGAAAGGTAAAGATGGCTGTCTCCTTTTATTTTCCACTCAATTTGCACTTCTGGAGACACCTGCTGCCATTCTGTTGTTAGCTCAGAATTCATTACAAAACAAGTTTCACACGTGACATTCTCACACGTGAAATCTTTGCCCAGATTTTGAACTGCATTGCTCGCAAGAAAGGGCAATGGCTACATACAGATACCAGAAAAGGTGGTTGACAGCATTGATCATGTGGGGTCAAATGCTAAAAAGGTACGTACATATGTGACTGTGTTTCCTGGAAAAGTGTCCAAAGAGTATTTCTGATATCTGATGTGGTGGCATTCACTCTTTCCGCATTTTGTCATTTTTTCTGTGTGTGCCTTAGGCTGTTAACATGCAGAAGTTATCTAATTTATTTTATTTTATTTATTGGACAGGGGTCAGGCACTTTGTAAATTATGGACTGCATTCTCAGCGAATCAAAATATTTAGGTTGCTTGTGAGGTTCAGTCCTTGGCATCGTGTCACTAATTACTTTTACACAACTCTGAAATAACGACAAAAGGAAAATGCATCAACAAAGAAAGAGAAATTAAACTTCGTAAAACAAAACAAAAGCCACATCAGAAATAGAAAGTGTTATTTAAGGAGAAAAGCGGGTGACCAAATGTGCAGTCTGGATTCAGTACAATGTTACATGGCAAGAGAAGAGACACTCAGCTTTGAATCTTCTCCAGGCAGAACAAAATTTATGACATAAATTTTCTATGGTAAACGTTCCTGAGAAATTTATTTGTGTTTTCATCTTAACGACTGTTTGTCTCAATCCAGTGGTCTCTCTTTTTTTGGTGGGTGGTTTGGGGTTTTTTTGTTGTTGGCTGTGGTTTTTCATATCTCCTTTCTGGTTTTTTTGTATTCTGAATATACCTCAATGGCAACTGGTACAGATTTGCCTTGCTCACAAGCTAATTGGTAGTAGAAGGTAGTCAACCTTGTACCTGGATTGTATTAGGGTTTTTGAAGAGTGTGCCCAGATATTCTGGTTTTCCTATACTTACGCTTCAGAATACCATAGCGGTATTTTCTCAGTTTTTCCCCATACAAGGTGCGGAAGCATTCCCAGGGGCATTCAGCATGCTGCCCCAGCAATGTTTCTAGTCTCTAGCTGTCCCGCGTAATAAGAGATGAGAAGCAAGAGTTAAGCCTCCGTAGAAATAGCAATAACAACAAGCCATCGGTCTGTTTTATACCATACTTACGTATTTATTTCTCTATAATAGTGGCTGAATTGGAAGTAGGAGTTCAGCTTTTTGCTTTGGCAGAACCGAATGGCATTAGTTTTGCTTTTACTCAAAAGTGGAAAATCACTCATAAAACTGCATCAGAGCACCGTTAAAATAAATGAATGGGTATGGTATGCTTTTGTAACTTTATAAATGAAACATAACTCTCCATGCCCGTTGACTGCTGTTTCAGTGTGCAAGGTGTAAGATAGCAGCATGTTTTATAACTCCTTCCCTTACAGAGGTGCATTTAACATCATTAGAATCATCGCTTAATTTACAGTTTGATCTTCCCTGTGACATGTATAACGAGTTAAATATCAGTAGAGTGCATTTAATAAACACTAATTTGTATTAATCTTATCATAGACTGTATATGTCACGTAGGGAACTTGTGTGTGGTACAGTAGAAAGGGAACATATTTGCAAATTTGTTCTGAATTTACAAACTGTACATTTCAGGATCTATGTTTTTTTGAAACATTTTCTAGATAGCAGTTACATGAATTCTTATGTTATACACACTGAAAAGGAACAAAATAGATAAGCAACTTACAGAACGTGAGAGTGGTACCTTTATGTGTTCTTTGTCTCATTACAGTTGGCAGTCTCTAAACTGGTTTAGATAGAGGGTATTTTTTACAAAAGACCCGACCGAGTCTTCGCTGCTCTTCCAGTAAGAAGTGACTACAAAATGGTAATATTATTTGGAAGTATTTTATATTCTCACTTTTCCTTTAATCCAATGGAGTATATAAAATGGAGGACAACTGCGAATTGAGCTAGGTGTTTGTATTGCGCCCACCGCAAAGAGCTCAAGCTGGTTAGCTGAAGGGGGCCGCTAGCCCTGTGCTAAAAGTGTAGTAAAAGACCGTAATGGCACTAAAACACAACCACTTCTAGTGAAGAGAAGCAGACAGTAGCTGTACCTGTGGGTGTGAAGAATTTTGATTGCAAACACCAGGGCAAACCTCATGACCACAAGAGGAAGGCTGGAAAGCCTTCACAAAACACATAGGGCTGGGTGGTGTGGTTTATTCCAAAACACCCTTGCACTTGTAATTGCATGATGCCTGTTTTACATCGGACAATCAATGGAAGCAACTGGGTTTTAAACCCAGTGTCCTCGGTGCACAGGTTAGTAAGAGCAGACTACAGTGGAAAAAGCAGTCAGATTAGAAATACAAAGACGAAATGTGATTACTCTAACCCCGTTGAGTGGATGAGTTAAAAAAAGAGACAGAATTGCTATTGGGGAAGTGACGAGAATGTGGTGATAAAACCTGCAAGAATTATATCGAGAGCCACGCAGAAAGGCTCACTGAAAGATCTTGATTTCTGTGCACTTGGAATCACGCTCCACAATTATTATCTGCTTTTACAAATAGATCACAGCTGTGTTATTAGGATACTTAGGCTCAGAAGCTTATGTTTGGCCATAAAACTTGGGTTGCCTGCTCAAAAGAGACTCAGTTTCTACGAACCACTCCTCCGCACACGCACTGGGGGAAAAGGGGAGTAATTTCCATTCGATGGGAGTTGGTTGTCTGTGTGAAATGAGTTAGGGTCGTTGTCGGATATATGGTGGCAGGCATTTCATGTTCGTAACAGTCATTGGAAATGACACTGAGGAGGAACGTTCCTGCTGGCATTGTCATCCGAGAGGCTGAAGATCGGATGGGTACTGACAGTAAACAAGCCTGTCACTCAGAAAGTAATCATCAGGATGGAGGCAGAGTACGGAGACTGTGGGTAAGGTGAGGCTGTGATAGTCGGTTGGGATGGTACGTCTTGTGCAAAATAACTGCACTGAAAAAAGAACACGGAAAAAAAAAAAAAGACTTAGAGCAACAGGTTCCTATTTTAGTAACATTTTATGTTCAGAACCTTAACAAGAAACTGTAAATTTGAAATCCACTTAGCTTCTTAAATCATTTCAAGCACAGTTCCTATCCATGGATATGCTCTGTATTTTTGTGACTATTTTTTTTAAACTGTCCTGGTTTTATTAAAATTTTTTCAAGCTGCTTCTGTGCAGACCAAGGCTACTAACACGGACAGTAAAGGGACCCTGTAGCTAACTGACAGTATAGAGAAATAATAAACCAAGCTGTACCTAAAATAAACGAACTGGGGTGGGGGTGGAGTGAGGGGGTGACAACGCAAAATCAGGAATGTGTCCTCTCTAATTTTTCTCATTTTCACAATTAGAAGTTACTTTTTAACAAAATGTAAATGTAATTTAACTTTTAATGTGCTTATATATAGTATTTTTATCTCAAAAAACACCATTTATGTTACGGTTTATGTCTGTATTAATTTTGAGGTTCCTTTACCCTGGCTGACGTGACATGGACAGAACCAGAGAGGGCCGACCTCCTTTTAAAAAATGATCAGGAACTTTATTGTAATATTTCGTGACCCTGACTGAAGTTTGGATTCAAATTTTAGACGAAGGTTCAGATTTCTTCTTCAGGGTAGTGTCAGTTAGTTTTTACAGGGAGGGTTGCAGATGGTAGGCCCCTGCTGAAATTGCAAGTAAATAGCTGATAAATGAGGGCTTCCCACTTGCAAATGAGATGTTTTTACTTTTCCTTGAAGAAATTCAGTAAATTGAAAAACTCTAAATAGCACAGAAATTTCAGTCCTCCAGACCGCCTTCTCCTTCTCGGATTTTGCTATACTATATTCAGCATTCAGTTTTGCCAACACCGAACATGCCTGATGTGGCATTTACATTACTTAAAAAAAGCATAGATTAGTTATATTTCTAAGAGTTAACTTCTCCTCTTGACACATGTACTTAATTCCCATTAATGGAAATGGCAGCTAGGCATGCACACTGAAAGGAAAAATCTGTTCCTAAGCATATGATCCAAACTGCATTGTAGCTAAACATTTCCATACTCTGAAGTAAGCACTCATTATTTGCGAGATATTCTTCGTAGTAAATGCATCAACCCCACTCTGTTCTCCCTCCACTCTCTCGTAACCTCTTCCAAAACACTCTTTCTTAGAAATATTACAGCTTCGTTCTTAATGCTGCAGTTGTTTTGGATGTGCGCCTAAAAAAGAAAATCCATTTAGGATCTTCGGAGTTTTGCATATTTTCTGTGAGAATTTTCCAGTAAATCATTCTGTGGAACATTTTACATTTCCTTGGACTTTGTACGTCTCTATTATTAAAACCTACAGTGGAAACAAGAAGACCCGAAAAGCTTCGCCACGCCCCCCCCACCCC
>VZSC01012813.1:280052-328957 GCA_013398225.1 Steatornis caripensis | reverse complement strand
TTTTTTTTTTTTTTTTTGTTAATTTCTTGCTCGGGCCTTGCCATAGCATAATTAACTTGTAAGTGGAGGGGGAAAAACATGTTGTCGTGTTGTACCTGTACGCTCTGGAAATATTCAATGCCTGTGAATTCTGCTACTGTAGTCAAGAGGAAAAGAAGCGCTCACAGCAATTAATCAATAGCTGTAGTACGTCTCTGCTGATGGCAAGGAGTTTGTTTAACAAGTAGCATCTTTAGAAGCAAAGCACTTTTCCATTTTAAACGATCTGTGGATTTCTATCGAACTTGGAAAAATGTGTGAAGTCTCCTGTACTTCCTATGAAAGGTAAAATTATGTTGTGTTTGAGTACATTAAAAACTAGGCTGCAAGTTAAGCAAATCCTCGTCGCATTATTGTATTACCTAAACCAGAACTTACTTCTGGAACTTTTTGAAATGGGTTGCATTTTCCTCTTGAGCTTTGGGCGGAGGGCGAGCAATTGTGAGCGCTGTACCTGACGAGGATTTATGGCGTTTGTACCTTCCACATCTCCTCCCGGAGACCCCCTGGTGAAACCCCGCCGCTGTCAGCGGCCATAAAGTTTTCACCCACGCCTTTGCTGAGGGTTACGATGCTAGCCTGCGGTGTGCCACACGTCCCACCTCTCCCACACCCTACCGAGAGGCTGACTTGGTCCAAGTGGCTTGCGTCTCGCCCGGGGCCGGGGCCGGGCTCAGCCTGTGGCCAGCGGCCGCCGTGGGGGCGGTGGGGAGCCCTGCATGCCGCAGCCTCTGCTGGAGAGACGCCGCTCGTGAACTCTGTGCCGAGCCCAGCCTTTGCCAGCCTGAGAAGCCAGGAGTCTCTAAAAGTTGTTCCTGAGCCCACATGTCCTTGTGACAGTGTGAAGCTCTGCGCGCGGTAGTTGCTGGGAGAGAGCGAATTTAGACAAGATTTTGGAAGAAGTTTGTTGAGCGCTGCAGGGGCCATGGTACTTCAATGTAAGGAGTGAATGGAAATTGAGATGTGCAGTGGGAATTCAGAGAAGCTGTCTGTCCTTTTTTAAGATGGATGCGATTTTTTATTTTTTAAAGAGAAAAAGAAAGCAGGAAAAGAGAAAGGCACGGGTTGCTATAATCATCAGATGTTAATATGAAGTTCAGGAGTGTTTGAGGCGCTGCCCATGGTATTGCGGGGAGGGGGGCTGTGTTTGTTTTTTTGATTAGAAATAAATTTGCAAACACTTTCCTACTCCCTATTTTTGATGTGGCATGGCACTGCTCTGCAGCTTGTCCTTTTGTCACCTTGTTTAAGGAAAAAAAATTTCAATGTGATGATATTATTTTTGACTTGTAGAATTCTGAGAGTTGAAGTGAAAATGAGAAAAAGCTTGGGGCTAGTTTTAGAAGTTTGAAATGGCTTCGACCTTGTTTCCCTTAAAAGTATTGTGGGATTAATCAGGTAACGTTTCTCAGTTATCAAATTATAATTGTATTTGCTATTTTTAAAATTTACATTTGGTATTCCAGATTTCCTTTTTATACTTTTTTTTTTGAAAGGCCAAGTATGGAAATTCGTATTGACAACTGCTCTTTGAGATCTATAATGATTTTATTTTGTTTTGTTTTGCAATATACTTCTGTTTTTGTGTTTTCTCAAGTTCATATAGACTGGCTTCGTTGTGTTTTGTTTTTTTCCTAGGAAGTGGGTGTCTGCCTGCTATTTGATCTAAAATTATCATAAAATGTTACCTTGGTGCTAATTTTTCCGTGTGATTGTATTACAGTCTTATTACTACATATTTGTTTCTGTCTTACTAATCTTAACATAATTCTATTACTTTTGGGGGCAAAAGTATAAGCAGAGTGAATAGAAATTAATTTTTTTTGTCTGAATAATCAGAGTTCTTTTTAGTGGTGAGGAACTGTGCGTGTGTGTGGGTATGTGTTTTCTTGCGCAGTTAAGACCATTGTCAACACCTATTGTTCTTCATGAACCTTTGTAGCTCTAGGCAAAAAAAGGCCTAGGAATGTACTTTATCTAAAGAGAAGCCCATGCAGTTTGTCATCCTCTTGGTTTCTTTGGTGCTGAGCTTGTAATTTTCTTGATTTTCTTACGAATGTGGGAGTGAAAAAATGCCTCATGTTTCATTCATTCATCTCGCAGGTTGGGCATGGGCACAGATAATGTATCTGACAGTGTGCTGGAGTTACTTGCCATTGCCAACTCAATAGATAGTGTAAGAGCACGAGTAAGGAAAATGTTAGTGGTTCCGAACAATTTTTAATTTTGTTATTCCTTTTTTACCATAGTAATGTGAAAAGATTTCACCGAACTTTTTTGGCCAATTAAAACAGTAAGCCTAAAAAATTCTCAAGAGTCCGTGTACCCGTATGCACAGACGCATTCGTGTTTGTTCTGTATAGTTTGGTACGTCCGTTTACTGCGTTGTGTTAAGTTGCGTCCTCTTCAGTTTGTTGGGAATCCTAAAGAGACTGTGCTGTAATAGTGTGATGTGATTAAAATTCATCACAGTCTGAAAGGCCATAGTGCATCTCTGTGTATAGTTTTCATAATTTTGAGTTATTCCTTGTTTCAAGAGAGATTGTTTAATGAAGGGCATGAAGCGTGCCGTGTCCTCTCACCTTTCGGCGTGGCCGGCCTGAGATAGGGTTGAGGCACCTTGGCAGAGCCTTGTGCCAGGAGGGAGTATGGGCTTGCTGTAGTGCTGCCCAGGCTGTATTCCACTGTAGAGGAGTCTTCTGTTTTCAGAGAAATTCCCTTAGCGGCCTCATTACATTCACTTTGTAAAACAAGACTGAAAACATTTTCTCCGAAGGTTTAGTCAAGTTTCTATTCGTAGGATTTTCTCCCTAAATTTTGATGCTGTGGTCTCACTGGGGCAGAGGCTTTTTTGGATAGAAATGAGATGTGTGGGAAGGTGATGGTTGGTAAGGGTGGAGGGAAGGATGTTCTTACCCGTTTGGCATGTCTATTAACAAACTAGGTCATTTTGTTGTGTTGTATTTACATGACTTGTTCCTGTGCTGGTGTGAAATGTGAATCACCAAAACATGATGATTATTTAAAAAAAAAAAAAAAAGCTAAATGAAACAGAACTGAAATAGAACTGAAAGGCTAAATGAAATCAAATGAAAACAGAACATGCAACACTATTCTTTTGGTACAGTTTCCTTCTGCAGTTGCGGAGTAAAGCCAAATAGATTTCTTTTCCATGTCTGTTAAAAATATCTAGGCTCTTGAGTTTGAAAATCACAGGGACACAGAAAGTACAGCTCACTTCGCAGGTTCAGCCTTTGGTTTGTCTTTTGTTCATGGGTTTTGGAAGATTTAAGTAGATGTTTATGGGCAGCGTGTTGTAAAGAAGGCTATTGATCCTCATCTTTGAAACCGTATGAACATCGAGTTGATTCTGGTTTTGCAACTGAGATTGGAATTTGGCAGAATTTCTCAGTGGAAGCCTCTCATTCTTTGCTTATGTTTTGTAAGTTCTGCTCACTTTTGCTGTTCTTGCCTAAACTCTGAAACTAATTGCGTGACTCAGGAAACCATATTAAGCGATGGTGTTTGCATGAAATACCATGCAAAGTATGGGAAAAATCCTGTACTGCTCTCAAGTATGCCATGCATCTCTTTTTATAGATAATCTGCATGTGTATTAGTGTCATTGATTTAGTGTGTTTTTGTAGAGTGCAAGCATCCTGAATCAGGACCCCATTATGCTCGTCACTGTACAAACACAAAAAAGAAGGTTTCTTTCCATTCCACAGAGCAGCCTTTGTGCTTAGAGCTTAGAGTAATATCAATGTGTCTTTGTATGGGGAAAATTCAGAAACGGAGAGTAGGTAAGAGATCCCTAGCGTGGTTCATGAATGAGATTTCAGTCCTGAAGCCATGCTTTAGAATTTATAAATTAAGCAATTGCATGTGTATTCTCTCTCTGTGTATTTTCTACACGTACACATGTAGAAGTTGGTTTGCTGTTAGAAGTACTGATAATATTATTAATAGATTCATACTTTCTATAAAGTCTTTTGATTAGGAATTCAGAGCATTTGGAAAGCATTAATATACAAATCATAAAGATTTCTGTGCTCTTTAGATTGAGAAGCAAGATTAGCCGCAACCTATAGTTGAGGAAGCTGAGGGACAGTGTCACAAAATCATTTGTGTGAGTGGGTGTAAAAAGTAGAGGTACTGACTGCTAGTCCTGTTTTTTAACCCCAAGACCCTCTTTCTCCTTCTTGACATCCTAAGAACTGCAAATTACAGACTTCTGCCTGTCCAATTATAATTTCTAAAGGTCTTGTTCTGGCAAGGTGAAATATAATATTCAAATTACTTAAACAGATAAAATAGGGACTTTGGAGTATAGTTAATAATACAAAGTACAGATATATTTACAGGCCCAGCCGCATAAGCTAGGACTGGGAGGGAATACTGTCTGTAGCCCCTCCAATTATCTGAGCGCGCTTCTAAACTGAATCCCTACCTGGAGGCAAGTTTGGAGAACTGGAGTTAGGTAGCAGCACCTGCAGCGTTTAAGCAGTAAATGCAGAGACTGAGTGTGCTACTAACAGTCAGGTAAAGGTTTTATCCCGGAGAACAATTAACATCTTCAGTCATATGTACAAGAGCTGTCATATGTTTTATAACCTAAGGACCAGGCACTAGGGGAGTCCAGGAAAAAATTCTTCACGTGGACAGCATTAATGTGAGGAACAGACTCTACTGAGCACAGCAATGTAGGCAGCCACAGTGAGCAAACCAACCAGCTTAAAAGCAAAAACCACGTTGCGGAGCACAAAATGCATTGTGATTCTTGCCCGCATGTTTGACATCTGTTTTTTAAATGTGTGACAGAGATCCAAAACGAAGGAAATGATACAGGCTTATTAAAAGGGAGGAATTCTTGTCTTACTCATATTAAAAGTTCTTCCAATCGGTTTTAGTATTCTTTTCTCATTTCCAACTGTATGCTCAGTAGGAGTAGAGCTGAATCGCTGGGGTCTGCAGGTAGAGTCAGATCTAGTCTCTGTGTTGCATGTCTTACTACGCACCGTAGAGAAAATGGCTATAAACTAAGGAGTCCTGGATGGATTTGATCTCCGTAGCCTATGAATGTTATGAGTGAGCTATTAAGATTTTCTTTGATAAGCTTTGCAAGAGGGAGACTACTTTCAAGATAATGGATTGTAATCAGGCACGTTCCATAGTATTTCAGTAGTAGTTATTCAGCAGTGTGTTCACAAAGACCTATTTTGTGATAGGGCCAGTCAAGGCATAGTTTTAAAAAACGTCCATTCATTCTGAGTGTTTGGACTCGGTGGCACTGAAGTTCAGTGTCAGGTCCTAAAATTGTAAGCCTAATTAATTAATGTTCTGCTTGCTCAGCTCTATGAAAAAGGCTGACGTTTCTCACCCCAGTAAACCAGGATGGCGTGAGATGGTGGCTCGTGAGGACATCCCTGAGCAGAAGCCTGACTTTCCTTAATCTGGAGCAAACTTCCATCAGTTGCAATACCACCGGAATTTCTAAAGCATCGGGAGAGATTTCCGCAGGCTTCTGCAGATCTGTGGATTTCAGAAGTTCTGTGTCGGCATTAAGACACATTAACTATCTGTTCCTCCTAAACCACTTGTATCCCTGGCAGCTTAGAATGATCAGAATGGCGGTGATGAACCCTGAATCCTGCCGGGGCTCGCATCTGGGCCTTAGTGGACTTGGCACTGTACGCAAAATGAATCTTTGTTTTGAAACTGTGTGTTTCCTAAGGTAGTAGTTCCCAGTTGTGGCCACCAAGGTCTTAAGCGAGACCGCTGCACAAAAATGCATTCTTCCAAATACACATTTGTTTGATAACCTCAGCTGTCAAAAGCGTGACCTCTGTTAATTTGTCACCAGGCAAATTATTGTCACCAGTTCCCAGATTCCATGAGAACTCCAGGCAGACAGCAGAGCCCCATGCTGGTAAGCATTTTTGGTTTTGCTGTTTGTGGTAATGAACAACCTACTTACAAATGAGGTTGACTGAGGTACCTGCAACTGAGGTGACTTGCCATGGGTTGGCCGGTGTAACAGCAGCAGATTCATCTAGCGGGTTCTTGGAGGTCTCGTGGCCCTTGTCTGGAGCCGGTTCTTCCGGAGCAGCATATTTTCATATTGAATAAACTAAACGGTTAGCAGATAAGAAAGACAGAGCCTTATTATTAAAATTATTTATAGAATTTCCTTCTTGATGTTTATTAGAACGATGAAAGCAAGATGAATGGAGTTGCTGCTGTTATAGTTGGGTAGAGTCTGACATGGAAGCCCTGCATTTTTAAAAGGAGCTATAAAAAATTAGAGCGTAATAGAAGTTAGAACATTATTTAAAAGAAAAGATAAATAAAATAGCTTTTTACATACACGTGCAGTCTATTGAAAGGCCATCCAAAGCACCGATACCAATTTGAGAAGATGATCTTTTGCCTTAATTATACATCTGGGAGATACTAGCTGAACATTTTGTGGAGAACTGTGAATACCTTAGTTGCCAGTTGTCTAAAATGCTGCTAATGATTGCTTCAGTGCCAGTGTTTTGATGGCTAGAACCTAGGCCTGAATATGAATACAAAGAACTCAATCTAAAAAAACCGCGTGTGCGCACACACTTTTCATACAAAACAGATTTCAGCCATCTGCTTGGCACTTAGCTTTGCAACTATAGGCTCTGATATGAAAGGGAGCACTGTCCAGGTTATGAATGGTATCACTTTTATTGGTACCTTAGAAAAATCATAGTGTTTTTTGAAAGCTTGTGTACCCAATGGTTTTCTTCAGCAGAATAATGAAAACAGCTGCCTTAGCCAAAATTTCGTGCCTTCCGTTCTTCCTCCCAACGGCGGCATCTCCTTACCCTTGCGAAAGGGATTCTGTAGTGAAGAAAAGTTTCTGTTCTGGACCTCAGCATTTCCAAGTATATCAGAGGAGTTTAGATGAGTGGCCCTTAGAACTGACACCCCAGATGGTTTATGACATAAAGCACTGTTTGCTTAGGAATACGTTGTATAGCAGAGTCTGTTGCCCAAGCACTGCAGAGCGTGTCAAATCAGCATGGAAGTTAATGGACCAAAAGCCCTTCTGAATTTAACACTTTCCCATTTGATCTGAATTTACAGCTTTAAATCGAGCCCGCAGTTTTCCTTTAGTGGTGTGGTAGTGGAAAGTAAAGTTGATAGCCTAAATTACAGGCGTATAATACGATCGTTTTGACCCAATTCATCTGTTTAAAGGTTTAGAATGAATGAGATGGACTAAAATCTTTGGTAAAAACCCACTCATGAAATATATTAAAAAAATTGAAAGTTAGAAGAAGGTTTGAGTATGTATTAATTTGATACTCTGACCAGTCCATGTTTTACTCTTACGAGGTTAAACAGAAGAAAATTCACTGTACAAAAAAATCGAAAATCTTTGGAGCTTTCACTCTTTGTTAGCAATTTAAGTATTATTTCTTTGCCTTTGCTAGATTTGTCCTTAAAATATGCAGGCCAAAATATGTTTCTTCTTTGCTTTTCTTCTTTGAAAGGGTTTGGTAGTATTTTCCCTTAGGTGCACGCTTGGAAAAAGATGAGGAAAATGCAACCTCCTACATGTAACAAAGCGTCTGTGTTTGGCCATCCATTTAGTGCCGTGTCACATTAGTACTGCACCGTTAGCACCTTTGGACAGGGCTAAAGGTTCCTTGCTGCTGTGTCTGGAGAGCTGCTTGTGTCAGATCATAATGTTGCTGGATGCTTTTCTCAATAAACGTAATTTTCATGTAAAAATGGGGCTGGATTGTTTGCTTCCGAGATGTCAGGAGGGTGAATAAAAGGAATAATTGTTACTTACGCTCTCATTTCGTGAAGATTCCCTTTTCTCGATGTTACGTGGTCTTGAGAAAGCGCTCGTTTTAACTATTACGTTTTGTTTGCCCGAGTCTGTCTTTTTGGGGAGAACATCTGAGATGATGAAAGAAAGATATCAAGTTGGATGTCTGGATAAAATGATGATAAGACTGGAAACTTAAAAGCTTCTACATAGTTTTAGTTGAATCACAATCTACGGAAAGCAAAAATCTGACTTTTTAAAAAAAAAAGTGTGTGAAATAAGCCTTAATGGTGTTAAGGTTATAGCACTAAAAAGCTAACGGACTTGCAGCCCTCTGTATTATGCCCGTCCTGTCTCTTTCTTCCTCAGCAATTCTCCTTTAAACCTTCTACCCACAAGCAGTCGGGCAAGCTTTCTACATTTTTATGGGGAGCGCTATTATTCTCACAGGTAGAGATTTAAACAATAAGCTTATTAAACTTAAGAATATTCTAAGGCCCTTTAAGTGTTGATCCTAATGGAAAGCAAGAAAGCCAGTTCTCCGGCCGCTCTGTCACCATGCCTTCCCGTAGCATCTCCACTGAAGTTACTTAACCATCTTGTTAAGTGAAGCAGTTCTTCACGTTGCATGCCGTAAAATGAGTTTCTTCAGGAGTGGGAAATTGCAGCCTATCTGCTGATCGCACAAGAATAAGCTCCTGTATTCAGACATGGGTGAGAAGAAATTCTGTAAGAAACACTGTAAGAGGATTCATAATAAAACCTTTGCTATTCCGCCCTTGTGTTCTTGGAAATTTTAGAGGGGAAAGTCTCTTTGCCCAGTGTCAACAACTTGGTCATTTTCTTTGCTTCCCCTCCTCCTCCCTTTAGGTAATATAGTCATATTTATTGTCGGTTTATTTTCTGTAGATTCCTCCAATCCGCTGTGGTTGGAAGGGAGTTCCGGAGTGAGTGCGTGGCAAGGTAAATTTGAGATGGCAGTTGCTGGTGTGGGAGGGAGGGCTGGGAGAGGAGAAGGCAGAGGGTACGACAGTGCAGCTACAGTTTTAAACAACCTGCCAATTGTCCTCTGTTTTTATTAAAATGGTAGCTTTCAAGCCAGGTCCCTGAACTGTTTAATTTGATTTACACTGTTAAGGCTAAGTTCCGTCATGCTGTTAATAAGGACTGAACAAATACCTTGGTCTTTCCCTTCCTTTTTTGTTTCTTTTTCCCCCCCCTTTTTTTCTTTTTGTTTTTTTCTTCTTTCTTTTCTTTCCACCACTAAAATTCTAGTTGTTTCTCTTTCTGATCTCTTTCTGTTGGTTTTAAACAAAATGCTGGGTTGTGTCACCCTTCCCGTTAGGTTTGGAAGTCCGACTTATGAAAAGCTTGAGATAAAGAAAGGGTGGTTCGCAGGGAAGGATGCACTTGGTAGATCTGTTGTGGGTCCTTCTCCTGATTTTCAGCTGGTTCAGTGTTACCATCAGGTTACAGTTGCATTTGCCTTAAGGCTAGATGTGAATGACTGGGTTCAAAGGTTGGCCTTTTCGGCTGCCTTTGTGGCCTGCCGTTGTCATAATCCGAAATAAAATGAGGTTTACAATATGCAGGCACCAAATTGCTATGGAATATCAGCCTGCCAGTTTGACTGTCTAGCTCCAGTGTATGAGGGGAAGTGGGGTAGGGCACGTGTCAGTACAGGACTTTGGAAATCCCTTGAAGCATCATGTGCTGCTTGTGCCTTCCAGGAATCCCTGGGTACAGATTTGAAAGGCTTCAGGATGAAGTTGGCTCCTACATTTCAAAGGCTGTATAACATCTGTATTTTCAAAGAATCTGATGGTTATATTTAACGTTGAAAGCAGGAGGAAAGGATGAACGCGTGTGTAGGAAGAGTGCACGATTTTCGTGAAGAAATAAAAAAATTGTGTGTGAAAGAATTGCATGTGAGTCAGCTAGTACAAAAAACTCGCGTGTCCTTTTAGAATTTTGGGGCAATTAAATGTTTCAAGTAGTTTGGCTCATGCATCTAATCTGTTTGGAAATATACCACTTCCAGGCGTGTTTGGGGAGAAAATCGGAGCTTGTTTTTCTCTCTCCTTATTTTTATCTGTATGAAACATGAAAGTGAGTGCCTGAAATAAATTGATCCACATTTTTAGAGCCATTTGTCAGGTAGCATTCAATAAAGCAATACACGTGCATTGTAATTGTGAGCTATTGTGCAGATGACTTGTTTTTTCTTCAAGACGAAAATAACCCTGTTGAATAGGAGGGTATATGTAGCACCAAGGGTGGGCCTTGTATTGTGTTTTTACATTTTAAAAAACACTTGAGGAGAGCATTAGGTAAAAGTTGCTTCTCACCAGGTACCAAGTCCCTTGTGTCAGTCTGATTTCCAGCAAATTATTTTGATGCTCTCGTTGGTAGTCTTAGAATTCTGAGGACAAGGACTGAGTAAGTCCAGAGCGCGCGCTGTTTGCCCTCACCTCCTAAGCTTTTATTGCTAGCTCCTCTGCACCTCTGGGTAGGAGGAACATCACGGGGAAGTTTCTTCTTCCTCTGTCTTTGCAGTATCGTCGTGTGAATAAACAGAGGCTATGCCTGGCACTCAGTCTCGTTGCACAAGCTCCGCATTCATGTATCATCGTAAGGCTCTGTCCAGCTCCTGCTGAAAACAATTGCAAGACTCATGGACTTGACTTGGGTGTTGGATTGGGCCCTTTAAACAGGAAGAAAATAAAGTGGAAGCGTTGTTAATGATTTTCCTGGCACAGAGTACTGCAGATAATTGGTTTTAGTTGAAATACAGTTGCGTCTTAAGTATTACATTTATTAGCTTTTTAAAGGAGGAATAACCAAACTGGACATATGGGGTGTTTGAAGTGTGATTGTGTGAGACTAAGATAATTTCAGGAGAATAGCTTAAGTCGCAGGATATGTGTGATGCCCTTTGTATACAAGATGTGGAATTGTGGAATTTATTTTGCATGCACTGGTTTTCACTGAGAAAGAATCCAGAATGCAAATATATAGTCATGTTTAGAATATATAGGGACTGCAGCCTCCCTGCTGCGGACTTCAGTATCCCNTGGAATTGTGGAATTTATTTTGCATGCACTGGTTTTCACTGAGAAAGAATCCAGAATGCAAATATATAGTCATGTTTAGCATATATAGGGACTGCAGCCTCCCTGCTGCAGACTTCAGTATCCATTAATAAGGCCCGATAGTGATGTGATCTCTGAAAATACTTCAGTTAAGTAGGTTTCATCCTTGTTAACGGTAAGTTGCTTGAAACCGTTTAGAGTAAAATCTGAGAAGGAATATGGTAGCTTGAACACACAAATAAAGGCCACCCCTCTTGGGCTCTGAGTGCCTTTGACTCCTTTGAAGTTCGGTAGGTCTTGGACTTGCTGCAAGATCAGGACACTAACAAAAGAATTGTTACCTTATCTTCATGTTTTTCCATTGTAATTGGCAATGTCATTTCCGCATTAAAATGGGGTACTACTCATGCTTTTGGTATAATTTAGGTGGTGCCCCAGCCCTCCCTATGACTTGGCTAGAATACGTGGTATAGGCAGATACTAAACAGCCTGTTTTTCTTAGGCCTTATTCTGGAGTGTTCAGGTTAAGTGATGTATGTAATTTCTCTGTATTTTGGAATGTTTCTTGTTGACTTCGGTGTGATTTAGCCATGGATGACTGTGATCCGGAGCCTCTTAAGAACAAGGACACAGGAGAGGGCACTGCTTCTGTCCCTGCTTTGTTCATTCATCAAGAGGGTAGAGGGAAGGAATGAAGTGGCAGAGCTTCTGTTGCTACTGTTTTTTGGGAAATGTGTTTAAAGAACTGTTTTGGAAGATGATGGTGAAGTTGTTCCTGCTATTTGCACTGCATTGCCAAANCTTTGTTCATTCATCAAGAGGGTAGAGGGAAGGAATGAAGTGGCAGAGCTTCTGTTGCTACTGTTTTTTGGGAAATGTGTTCAAAGAACTGTTTTGGAAGATGATGGTGAAGTTGTTCCTGCTATTTGCACTGCATTGCCAAAACATTGTGCTCTTGTATGAGGTAATAGCTGCGGTTTGTGGCGACATTATGAAAACATTGGTTTGTTATGATGATTGCAGAAAAAATCCCAGATACATGGTAACGTATTTGTAATATTTTACTGAAGTGAAACATGGAAAATACAGCATAGCTTCGAGTCCCCTTGGACTGATTTCATGTTTTGGGAATGAAGAAGCAATTGTGCAAAACCAAAATGAGTGTACATGACATCAATTAAATAATAGATTTTGGACCATTTTAGTATAATTTAGTCTTTTTTTTTTCTTTTTTTTTTTTAGTATCACTATTACGTGTTCCGTTTGGTTGGTAGTAGGATGTGTTTTGCTTTGCTAATAATCCAAATAGGATGTATATTTTCTTTGTATCCTGTGAAATAGAGGCAATATTAGCTAAAAGATAACATTGCTGCTGGACACTTTTGTAGGATAACGAGTAATAGGTAATACCTTACAGGTTATATAGTAAAGTCATTGAAGGCTGTCTAAGTATCTAGATCAGCAAGAAGACCACAGATTCTTTCTGCTTAACATCTAATCTTGAGGTAAAGCACTCAGCATAGTAAACAGAAAGAGATTCATACTGTCCTTTTACACACTTCAGCTGGACAGGCTGAGCTCCTGGGTTTCCCAGCTAGGCTGACTGAGAGGTTTGAAATTAATTTTTGAACTTTTGATTGCTTCTATGTTTATGCAACTTATTTTTGTTTCTTCTTTAGTTCCCTTTTAGTTAATGGGCATTACTAAGTCTGAAAGCTTGGATAATGACTTTTATTTTTTTTTTAGTTTGTTAAGTGAATAGAATTAAAGCAAGACATTACGGCTATGACGCTCCAAAGCTCTAGGTGTATAAAACTGCTTGTTACCATATTTTGACAATTTTGTATGTCTGCTAGGTATGGAGATCCTTCAGTTCAAAAAGTCTGCTTCGTCTGCATTTGGTGTCTTCCGTTGTGTTCAAATAACCAAGCGAGAACCTCTAGATGTTTAGTAGGAGTCAGTTGCAACAGAGCACTGGTGATAAATGTTATCAGATTGCTTGAGAAACAAGTCCCAAAAGAGGTGTATTAGAACAGTATGTCACTATATGAGCAAACCAGCACTGCTGTTTGTGTCATCCTCTTTTTTCTTGTGGCTGTTTTCATCTCCTTTTTATCACACATTGCAAAAGGCTGCTCTAATGTATTTATCTTTTAGAGAGTTGAAACTTCTGCAGAATTTTCATAATGCCTGTTGTTATGACATGTCTCCCGTAAAGCAGAGCAGGATCCTACAGCAGAGATGTTATGAATGATTGCAGTCAATTACTGTGATGAACAATTGATTTCTGGTTTTTGAAGGTATACCCTTAATAATTATTCATTTGGCTGAACTATCCTGTTCTTATTTATGTGAGTTGTGTTCAGAAAGACAGAGGCATGATACATGTTATTACTCATATAGCTGTGTCAATAATGATATAAGCTATATAGATGTGACAAATAGACTAGAATAAATAATGGCAAAGAACTGAACTAAAATATTTTGCTTTAGGTAAATACTGGCTCTTTTTGGTGTGTTAAAAAAGCTAGACTGTAAGAAAAATACAGTCTCAGAACAATTATATCAAAGACATCTCTAAATATGTTTTAGTCAAGTCGGTGGGATACTTTTTCTGGGTGTCTCTTTTTCTACTTTATGTGATGATTCATCCAGATATGCAGCATTACATTTGTTCTATGCAAGAAAGAGGTATTTAGGGTCGTATTCTGTTTGTACATGAGATGTCCTTTTATAATGCAATAGGTAGTACCAGACTAACAAAGCAGAACAGTGAGACTCACAAGATACGGGTTGACAGAAAATCACCACGAATTAATTAAAAAAGAGATAATAGTAATTTATTACCCTGATATTGTAAAGCTCAAAATAGAGTGTCCAAAGTTTCTTTTGGAATCGGTGGCAGCTGAAAATGCTGAGAACTTTGCAGGGTTAGGCATCGTCCTCACACGCTTCGGAAGGTGCGAAAGTCAAAAGGAGCTTTTAACTCTTTGAGGTGATACAGCCTCACTATGAAATGCTTGCCTGCAGAACATCCATGGTTGTATTGCTGGGGTGAAAAAGGGAATTGGAGAAGGAATGGCAAGGGAGGGAAGGGAGTGGGAAACTGCTTACATAAGTAGATTTGTATGAGAGATACACCTAGCTGCCTTCTGTCCTACTTTTTGCATTGTAAAGGGATGGTGGCATGGTATTGGGCACTTGGTTCTTGTTCTTGGATTTTTTTTTTAATTCTTGTTTTTTTAAGTAGTGGCGGTGGCTCGTTTGGAATTGCTTCATTTTGTTCTGTAACCAGGGTGAACAGGAGGCTTTGGTTGGCAATTTATAGGTTGGGGAGGGTGCAGCTGGAAACGTAGAGGAGTCGGCACCAAGGAAGAAAAAAAAAGGAAACAAAGGTTGCTTTACTCTTTTCTAAGGTGTATGGCTCTAGGGGTTTTGGGATTCATCATCCAGTGGAAAAAAGTGATAGACAGACCAAGGGAAGTTATCCTGTTTATTTGACTAGACCTTCACTTGACTCAGTATGCTATAATCATCTTTATGCTGGTTGTCTTTCAAAGTATAATTAGCCTGGAAGTGAATGTGGGTGGTGTGGAGAAGTATTTCTTCAGAAAAAAATAAATAAGAAAGAAATGGTCTGCTGAAGAAAAAAGTCTTGTGTAGCTTTTCAGTTTTTTGGTTTGGACAGTGTATATGTAACTCCAGAAGCCAAAGACGTCCTGAGTCAAAGTCCAGAGAGAGTTCACTAGAAACACCCTAATTGGAACATGCCCCAATTTATTACAATGATGACAGCGCTTTGTACTTCTATTGTGCCCTCTGTGCCAAGATCTCAAGGTGCTTTACGAATATTAAGGGATTAACTCGCACCATGCCGCTGACAAGTAGGTATTGCTACTGTCCCCTTGTACATGCCTGGGGAATGGAAGTACCGAAGAGTACAACAGCTCAGTTGTGCAACTCTTTGGCCTGGAGAGACGAACTTAACGTTAAGCCTCCCCGCTGCAGGCAGAGGTTTGAATATAGCAAGAGGAAAAGTTGGTACCTGGGTCCTCCTGAGTGTTTGCAGCTCTACACTTCGTTGCATTCAGATTTGTTTTGGTAGACAAACTTGCAACCTTGGAGGGACAGGCGGCAAAGTTGTAATTAATTCCTCCTTAATTGGCATAGCAGTAAGTAATTCCGCTTAATCCATTCCTTGCTGTGAGGATGAAGTAAGGCTGAACGTCTGAATTGTGGAGAGGACAAGGGGAAGACGGGGAGTAGGCGGTGAAAGATGGACAGGGACAGACATTTGTTACGCTGTTATAGGCGCGCATTAAGAAATACCTACATAAATAAGACACCTTTCTTATTTTTCCCTCAGATTGCTTCTTGACTTAATTAGATGAAATGCAAAGAAATAGACGATTCAGTTTGGAAAAATTCACTATATTTTCACTACCCCTTCTTGTCTTTCATTCAGTCCGTAAGAGTCTCTGGAGTGTGAAATGTGAAGACACCAAATTGGAATTAATTTTGCTTTTTCATTTAACAGATTGTGTTACATTAACACCACACTATTGCCAAGCAGCAAACCTTTCCTTTCCTCAGATGTTAGCTGCTAATACAGACTAAAGACTGCTGAAAGAATGGTTATACTGAAATGCTTTATTTAAGTTTATCCTCCCTTGTGGCTCAAGCAGGCCCTGATTCTGCTAAGATGTATTCACACGAGCAGTCTCACTGAGTTCGCTTTTATTGCTTCCTGGCAAGTGAGCGGGATTCTGTTTCATGTAACATCGCCCAAGTTAGAATTTCAAAGCTCCCTCAGTCCTCAGAGAGACCTTTGCAAGACTCTCTTCTTCTCCTGTATCTACACAGGCACTAAACACAGTGAGAACACAATTGAATTAGTCGAGACTACTCATGTACAGAAAATCAACCAAGGTTCCATTCAAGAGATGACAACTTTGATATCGTATCGTTCGTTATCAGCCGAGGAATTGCTACTGCTTATGTAACCAGATTATTAAATTGTTTACCGATGAAAAGTCTTGCTTCCAATATTAAGCATGCATGGAGGGTCTTAGTGAAGTTCTGCTGAAGAGAACTAGCTAGAAATGACAGCACTGGATTTATTTTCTCTCCCTAAATTGTGTTTTGTTTGCACTTTTGAGTGCGGTTTTTTTTATTTTCAGTCCTACGAGTTTAGCCCAGGATCTGACAGTCAGGCTGAGTTCTCTCACGCTCTTGGATGGTGACCAGTGTTCAAGTCCTGCGGGTTAAATTCTTCTCCTGAAGATACCTGCCATTCTGCAAAATGTTTATTTTGTGCCTCTCGTGGCCAGGATAGATCCTGGAAGTAAGTTATGCAGATCCCACAGGGGTTAAATCTGATTCTGCAATTAGTACATTATTCTGTGGTATGTGAATAGAATGAAAAGCTGTTCAGTGGCCTGCGGAGTAATTGGTTCTGCAGGACTTGGGAAAGTAGTAGTAGTAGTAGTAGTAGTAGTAGTAGAGAGGCCTCAAATTAGAAAATGAAACAAAACAAAAAATTATGTATATGACTCTCAGTGCATCCAGTGCTTAGGACTGTTTAGTGAGGGGATGTCATTTGACATTACCCCTGTCTAGAACAGAATTACGCCTTAATAGTTTGGATTCCTTTGTTTTCTTTGCTGAAGATTACAGTACTTAAAGGTCAAGCTCTCTCAAAAGCAGTGGCACCATCTTACTCTCAGAAAATGTAAGTCTATTCCCTTTGTTTTCAGCAGAATTGTCTCTCTGTGAGAGACTATTCCAGTTCAGGCTTCCTGCCTGTTGAACTAGAGGTTTTGTATACATTATGTAAAAGATCCTGTGCTACAATTGTAAGGCTAAATTATATGAATTTGAGAGAACCTGAGCAAAACTGCCTTTGAGGGATGGTTCTTCTTTCAGCTGTGGTACTGTTGCCTTTTTCCGTCTTTACGACTGTAATCCCGCTGCATTTGGAATCTTCAGGATTCAGTGTGGAGTTGCTGCCAGTGGACCTGTAGAAAATTTTAAAAGAAAAATACGATCACATGCTTTGTAATCTATAACCTTTTCCCAAAGATACTGCATTTCTAAAAATTTTCATTACCTGCCTGTATCTTCCCTCTAATGTGAATTCTTCATTTCGTTAAACTATGGTGTGCACGACAATACACATTAACTAATTAGTCACCAAGCTTGCAGTTTATTGCTGTCATGGTTGGGTTTCCTGGTTGTTGAAATAGTTTTTTAAATTACGATCTGTAAATTGTGTTTGATCCCACTGAAGATGCAAGGTGCATGTCATCCAGGGCTGCTCCAGTGACGTGAACTGGCAACTATCCGTTAAGTTAAATGGAGTTAAATTAGGACCGTTGGAGAACATCAGATGTCATGCGCTGGTCATAGTATTGCCCAAATGTCTGGAAATGGTGTGCAGTGTGTCATGCCCAGCAATTCTGGAAAACATTGGTCAGAATTTTTATATCAAGGCTCAACTGCATTTTGACAAGCAGTTTCTTGTACAAAAAGGGCCCCCTCCATTTCTGTGCGACGTGGACCTGAGGGTAGTGAACGCTGACCTGCTTTACTTGCAGCTGTCCCTTCCTGAGTTCTTTTTCACAAACAAAGCATGGGAAGATCTTTTGAGATTTGTACTGTTAAGATTGTAAGCGTTCACTTCTAGTAGAAGAAAATCAGAAAACTGCAAAAGGGAAAATGAAGTTCCTGTACATCAGATCGAGTTTGGCAGTACAAAACAATGTGTGCTTTAGTAAGCACCGTTGAATGGGTCTAAATTAATTGTAATTGCTACTATATGTGCGAAGGTATAGAATGTAAAAAGTATGACATTAATAATGAATGCTTTCCTCTTGGTGGACATCTAATTTTTAAACTGCCTGGAAGATGGAGTTGCCGGACAGGATTTGCTTAGCGCCGCTGCTGTCTGCCACATGACTTTGCTGGCTTTAATAATGGCTGATGACGCAGGTGGCAATAACAACAATGGTAGATTTTCTGAGAAATACATTATTTTACCAGTGCCGCTGATGGAAGAAACGCTTACGAGCAGCTGATAATTAGTGATCAATTTGGAGATTATCACAAACAATTTACAGAGGTTGACTTTTCCTTTAGAAGTCCCTTTGGGTAAACTGGATGGTAAATTACCTGCCTAAGGCTTTTACTTTACTTGTGCTAATAAGATGAAAATGAATGTGTTTGAAGAGCTCTGAACTGAACTTTTCAGACTGTCTGATAATCCATACAACTCTTCTTTAAACATCTTAAGTGAGTGAGCAAATAGAGACTATAATAAAATTGAAAACGGTCGTATGGGCGCATGTTACCACCCGGTCTAAGTAATGGGGCATGACAAATAGGAGGCACTGCTGTAGAGTTCATACTTTCATTTTATGGCATACATTAAATATTTGATCGTCAGCCAGCAGATAGAAACAATTGGGCGAAGAGTATGATTTGCAAATAGAAGCGTTAAGATTTAGACTGTCATAATCTTAGCATGGGATGGAGAACTTCGGCATCTTAATCCATGCTTCAGTATCATCTCTTTACGTTCTGGTGTGCAGACCACTTCAAATTCTCTTGTGTATTTCCTTGGTCTGTAAAAAGGAGTTAGTAATCCGTATTTACTTCAGAGGGGATAATAATCCTTATTTACTTCACAGAAGGGATATGTGAAGAGTGATTAGTATTTGTAAGTGCTTTTAAGGATGAAAAGAGTAGTGCAAGCACAGAAACCTCTCTAGTAAATTGTGTAAAGGAAAGAAGAGGAGACAAGTAGGATGAGGTTTGTAGAGGTGTGTAGGTGTTTAGAGGCATAGATGGGTTCCTGATCAGATTTTCAGAAGAGTGTAAGTATCTTAATATCGGGAGCGTATTTGAAGATCTCTTACAGCAAGACAAACTCCGTGTTTTTGGCACTTTAATGTCTTTATAAATCTGGCTCCTGCTTTATATCCATGACATATGGGGTGGGGGGAGGAAGAGGGAAAGGGGGATAGGGCTGTAAAGGCCTGGTAGCAGCTGCACTGTCTGATCTTCCCGCTCTAAAGCAAGGATGGAGATGGGGATGAGAAGACAGTAAGAGAGAAAGAAAAAAAACCTTTGTACGTCTGATGAGCTCTTTTACAAGGAGAGTTTTGCAGACTCTTAAAAATGCCAGCCGGGAATCCCAGCGCACAGCTGTATGCTTGGTCCGTGTTACGAGTAGATTAGTGGAAGCAGAAGTATGCTGTCGGTGAAAGATGTTCCCCTAGCATCAGTTTTACGTTTTGAGACTTTATTTTATGATTGACATTGTTAAAGCTTAAAATCTGGTACACCTTTGTGAGCCCCTTAAAAGAGAAAAACTAAATGGAAGGATGTTTGCTTTCTTTTGTGAATGGAGGGACGGGTGGCTCGATACAAGTTATAGTAATACAGAAAACACCCTTTTTAGGGAGTTGTGTCTTTTTGCTATGCTTTTATAATTAGTTATCCAGGGCAGAGGTTGGAAAGGGGGCTGGTTTTAGCTTTCCATCATTATCTTGATAATGCGTTTGATGAATGCAATATGCCTCATTTTCATTGTACTGGGGAATTATCATCAGAGCTACTGAGTAATAGAGGAAACTGAAAACCAGAGCTTGTGGCTTGCTGTCCGAATTTGTCCCTGACGTGCTGTGAAGGGGTGGGTTAGAGCTCTGACTTTTGTTTGGGTGCCAGTACTGGGCAGTTCTGTGGGTAAACAAGAACCAAACTGGCGCCTGTAACGGTTCATCTGTGAAAGGGGTGTTGCCATTAGTGTTTCGGGATGGAAGGTATGTGAGATTCCTTTAAAACAGTTTTCCTGAGTGAAAAGCATTCAGTAATTGTAAATTACCGTGGCATTACCTGGCAAGGGGTGAGTTTTCGTCTTGTATGAAGGACAGACAAGGAGATCCAGTGAAACTGGATGGTGTAGTGAAAAGGATCCAGTGACATTCTCCTGCTAAATACTGGGGTTTGGGTTAGGGTTTTTGGTTGGGTTTTTGGTTTGGGTGGGGTTTTTGCATTGTCACTGCCCAGAAAAGAAAAATGAATAGATTTTTGCATAAATACAGTCAGTAGATAAAACAAAAATGATTCTTAGGATCTCTTGGCAGGACTGTATGAAGAAACTTAGTTTTGTAGTTTCAAAATACAGTAGCGGAATAGAGTACTTAATTTTTATCCTTTCTTACCTGTCAGTGTGCACAAAATCATCAGGTAAATTAATGATACAAGCAAGTAATACAAACAGTGATCACCAACAGGATGTTTTGTCTAAAAAAAGAAAATAAGACCTTGCAGAGCTTTTTATAAAGGCAGTTAAACATTCTTATCTCTTATGTAGAAACAGAAAAACTGGGAGCCGGAGAGATTCAGTAAATTATGTGGGGTCACACGGGAAGTTGCCAATAACTGGGCACTGAGTAACGGTCTTCTGAATTCCTAATGTTGTGTCCTGGTTTCGTAGCCCATACTGAGGCAGAGAGGGTATTCAGCGGTAAACTACCTGGTAATAGTTTCAATGTTTATGCTTCTTCAGCAATGATCAACGCCAGAGGATGTTGCTGTACTGCAGAATTAAATTTAAGTGATGTATTTCAATCAGTCAACAAATCCGCTATCCTAGGTGTCATTCAAACAACTGTAGAGCTTGCCAGATGACTACTTACCCAAATCAAAAGCTATTTATTACCTTTTTGAAATTAAATATGGGACAGTGGACCTTTCTTGTCACATTTTGTATCCAGTTCAGGCTGCTAACCTTGAAAACATAGCCGATCACGAGCCTGTGATACAGAGGTGTTTGTTAATGTCTGAAACAAAGGAATCCATTATATTTCTCAATGTCCTAGTTCAATGTGACTATAATTATTCCTGATCAATTACTTTGGTTGCAGTAGGTAGCCCATGGAGTGACTGGGCATCCTTTTCCTATTGAGACACGTTCCTTCCGGTATCGTCTTCAGATACATCAAAAGGCTTTCTGGGAGGTCTACTTTGTGTTGCCCGTGCACCATCTTTTTGTAGGAATTCATGCTTGAATTGTTCTCAGTGCCAAATCTGTGTGGTTAAAAACCCAAAAAGTGGTGTACGTGTGGGGAGTGTGGAACAAAAAAAGAAGTGGGGAGTAAGGAAGTTTGGTTGTTCGTTTTTGTTTGACAGGTAAGTTCATTTTCTGAGACGCTCAGCACCTACACCTCTTGCGCCTGAAGGAATCTGAAGATCCTCACTCCCTTCAGAGCTCAGGCCAGCGGTGTGGTTTGAATGCCTCGTTCTCCATGCAGTGGTCATTTTCCTCGTAATACTCGTGACATACATTTTAGATCTCAACATCTGGATTCAGATTCACTTATAATATAATTAGGTGTATCCCCAGCAGGGAGGTTTTTGATGGACGAAGTCTTTTCAAGAAAGCTATTATACCACTTGTTATGGCAATAGCAGCCGCGTTTACTTTACTGTAATGTATATTTATTTTTTTCAGAAGGCTATTGCTCTCATCTGAAGTTGGACTTCCATGGGAATACGTGCCTTAGACTGCTAAATTGTTTTAATACATCGCAGTAAAAACAGTTCTAGGCAAGCGCATTTTAACGGGGCTTTTTTAAAAATGGATTTGAAGGCAGTGTGTGGACGCTGTGATGCAGGGGAAGAGCCAAATGTTTATTTTAAGATGTGTTTGAATGAATCTCCCTACATAAACTTGCCAGTGTTAAGAAAGAGGGGCTCTGCCCCTTTTAGATCACAAAGGCCTCTCAGTGGGGGATGGTTTTGGTAATGGAAAAAACAAAAAAGGTTCCAGTATGTGGTGGAGGAGGTAAAATAAACAAACAGCAATGGATGATTACTTCTCTCCATCAAGGCTTCTTTATCCTTGCAAGCTCAGTCAGTGGTCAGCATGTTAGACACCCCTCCCTGTTTTATCCATCCCTTAACCGTGTTCTTTGACAGCATGGGTTTGTACAGCTGGGCTTTGTGGAGCTGGATGGGAATCGCTGTTGAACAACAGACGGGAAGGTAGACAAAGTACCTATGGAAGGGTGAATGGCGGACGTCCTCCGAGTTTCCCTGGAGGGAAAAATACGGGTTGCAGGGGTTTTCTTCTTCTTTCCACCCCACCCCTCAACCCCCAAAGGTGGGTGTCTTTTTGTCACAGCGTTTCAGTACCTGCCACTGCAGCGTTTAGTCTAAAGTAAAGTTTGAGACTGCTTATGGTCCTAAAGGTATGTTGTCTGTTTAGAATAGTCTCTCATTTTCGTACTTGTGAATTTGTTTTAACGTAGCGTACCGATATGTATTTGTTTGTGTAAGGGTATAGGTGCGTTATGATTAATAACTATATTTTTCTTAGCTAACAGCTCCAGCAGTATATAGGGTTAACATTTGTTAAGGTGGGTAATTATCAGCTGTTTATAATTGTTCTTTCTCTTGAAATTTGACAGATATTTCTTGAATCAGATATAGCAAAAGATCAGCTTTTAGACGGTGGTGAGCTGAAGACAATTCACTTAGCTACGTGTGCCATTAGGGCAGTGAGGAAGCGTGTTAATATGTGCAAGCAGCAGTTTTGAGAAGTGTTCAGTAGTGCTTTAAACTGAACACAGATGTTCAGAAATCCAAAAATAACAGAATTGAAAGTGGCTTGAACAATACTACTGCAAGTGAACGGACGTGTGCCATGATGGGTGATTACACCACACATTTGTTAATGCAGATTTTTAATTCTTACAGTTTTATTAATAAAAACTGGGAAAACAGTACAACTGTAAACCTTTCACAAGACGACTGAAGAAGACTTCACAGTACCATGTGCACAGTGAGTGAAGCAGGAGCCCTCACATCATTCCGTAAACTTTTTTGTGTTCTATCCCTCATGCGATCATCTGTTGGAACAGAGGTGGCATGACTCTGTGCGTAGTCTGAAGCAGGAGATGCGAGTGCAAAACCACCTGAACGCTTGAAAAAAGTTCATCTTCTCTTTCGGAATATCAGAATGAGTAAAATTATTTTTGTTTAAACAATTTTTGTTTTAGTCTATTTGTATTTCAGAGTAATTTTCAGAGGCAGCAATTTTCACTGGTTTCTGAAAGGCAACATCTGGGCTTTGGAACAATCCCTTTTCAGCTTTGAAAATTCTACCTCAAATTGCTTGGACATTATAGATGTTCAAAGTTTTTGTTTTTTTAACATAATGGAAAGGCAATAATGTATTTATTCCCTGTCATTTTATCTCCAAGTTCAGTTTGATTTTTCTTTCGTGGGATCTCCAGGATTATTTGTTCCTGGGCCAAGAATGCACCTGTCATGTATAAACCCTCCAAAACGCGGGGAGCACACACATGCATGTGAACAAAAAGATAATAAAAATTCTAGGCAGCTGGAATGAACCTGTTGGAAAGAAAATGTTTACATCCGTTAGAGATGTTGCTTTGTCGAAGTGTATATTTTTCGTAGGCGTGCACAGACACGTAGACACAAAAAACATTTCACTGTGCCTGTAATTCTTAAAGGTACACTGAGGCACCAATTCTGCTCCCACTAAAGTTCTTTAGAGGCCCAGTATTTCAGCGATGCAAGTTCAAGCTATGAATGGATACGCATACATACTTTACTAGCATGATCACTTTTACCGGGAAACGTATAGTGTGCGTATGAATGTACTTGTTTATGTGTTCCCATGTTTATTTGCATTTTTTACGAAGTGGTAGATATGATGCAAATATGTATGTGAGTGATGGTTGCGGCAAGAGTTGATATAATAATGGTAGAATGATACTGTAAGTTCAGATGTGTAAACATCAGTGGGTATATTGAAAGTTACTTCGTAAGTGCAATTATATGTACGTTTATTACAAGGAAACATAAATGCAATAAAAAGTTGTTCTTCTGGATTTACCAGTAGGGATATTTAAAGTGAAGTGGGGGAAATAAAGGTACTTTTCTTTTTTCTTTCTTTCATGTTTCTGGTTTGTTTGTGATTAAACACAAACTCTGCTAAGGGAATGGTGTTGAGTTTGAAATCTAAGAAAAGAGAGGGAAAAGAATAGGCAGCTTGAAGCTCGATAGCTCGCTCTTTGGCACTGGTGTTACTGAGCAATGGCATGATGGAAGAGTGGGAAAAGCTGTGTCATAATTTACCGAGATCTCTGTCGAAAGAATGGCTTCTCATATTGAAATCTGGGCATCTTTTGGGAGAGAATTCTTATTATTAATGTTGACTCTACTGAAAGTAATTCATCATTTAATAATGCTTGAAGTAAATTTTATGTCAGCTTGATTAGACAAAGACTACAAATGACCAGGAATAAGCTTCCTAAATTGCAAAAGTTTTAATATTTGCTAACTTTTCAGAATGAGCCCATGCTTCCTCAAATTTCTTTGTAATAAATAAGTCATTCATAATTGTCATGATTTTAAAGCTTTTTCAACTCCTTGCCTTCGTTTCACTCAATGTCAATGGAAATTAGGTATGCATGTCTGTGTGTGATGTATAGATTCCTTGTAGCATGCAGCACAGCTCTCCCACTCAGCGTCTGGAGACTGACTGACTTCTTTTCTGTCATTTTCAAGTATTAGTTTGTACAGTGAAATTTCAGGGCCTGAAATCTCTAATTATTTGACTAGATTTCTCTGTGTAGTTCAGCAGGCAGAAGAGCGGATGATTACCTAATGTCATAGTGATTGCGATAGTACTTGCAGCAGTGAGCAGTTCCTAAAACTTTACATGAAAATAAAACCATAACGCTGCTCTTTCTACTGTGGCATGAGGACAAATGTAAAATAATAATAAATGGTAAAAAAGCAAGATGTATGAGAAGCTGAAGAGTTGGGGGAGGTACATTTCTAAGAGGTTGGGGGTTAGGGGGGAAGGAAGCCAGAGTTAATTTGAGGATGCACTGGAAAATAAATGAGCTTGTGGATTTAATTCAAAATCATCCAAGCAGAGTCTTTTGCATGAAAGAAGCCAGTGATCAGGCTCAGTTTACTTGAAACATCAACAATGACTGCATCCTGCTGTTTCAGAGTTTGTGCTGATAGACGCTCATCGTCTTTGACACTGCACTGTTACAGTTGTATGTTGCCTGTACCGTAACCACATTTTCACTACATGTCTCCTTCTGGTTTTGAGTAGTCTCGAAAAATCCAGGTTTTGAAGTTTGATTTTTTTTTTTTTTTTTAGAAACATACGTTTCAGCAGAAGTAAAATCTGATCCTGTAGTTTCTGGTTCATAAACATACTATTAGATTTTGGATCTTTTAGAGACTAGCGCAAAAGAAAAGGCTTACGAAGTTGACAGGTACTAAACAAAAACAAGATACAGGTTCGTTCTCATGCTAAAGATAATTTTTGAATGTTTGTGTCTGGGTAAATCACTAAATGTTCCTGCTTAACACTTACTGTACAAAACAGGGACAATAATGCAAAGTCCTGTATGAGATCTACAAGAGAATTGGCTAATATTCTTTGTAGTAATAGAATATAGTATCTTGATAGGAGTTTCTTCATCACCTTACGATTCGTTTTGGTTGAAGTTTGGTTTGTTTCAGGCTAGAGTATCTCACTAAACAACTTAGTCATGCACAAAAAATCTTTCCCACTTACCTGCTTCAAAAGGTTAATGAAAATCTTTGCATAACGTGCCTTGGGAACATTCAACATGAACTTTTTTTCGTGGCGTATTTTTCCTAGACTTGGTTTTACAGTGGTTTTTCATGCAAAAATTCCTTGCAAATGCAAGAAAATGGGGGTAATAAATTCTTAGTTGAGAGCATAGAGTTTATAGGAAGTATTGATTTTTTTTTCTAATGAAAAAAGAAAAAATTTACAAGATTTTTGTTAACGTTTTATTGAAAGACACTTGTAACAGCTTTCTTATTTGAGGGTTTCAAAACTTGTCAGACTGAAGCCATTTACCGCTGGAATTTTGAACAGTACCTTTTCTTAAAAAACAGTTTCCAGAATATGTGGAATATCAGGTTTATCAGCCAAGCTGCTGACACTTCGCTGTATTATAATATACTTTAAAATGCAAACCTTAAAACAGATAGGGGATAGTATATTCCCTGCCTGTTTTATATTCAGCATCTTCTGAACTGGTGGACTTAAAAAAAAAATTGTTCAAGATACACCATACGTGGAAGAAGTCTGGAAAGCAAAAGGGAGAAAGTGAGTTGGGTGAAACTGAAATTATTGGGTGGCCTTAACCATAGGATTACTTGTGGCAGCTATAATAATAGACAACTGCACAGAAATATTACACAGATTATGCCATAGCGATCTTGTTTTTTTTTTTAAAAAAAGTGACTTGTTCACCAAAACCCTTTTTGAATAGTGCAGCTTATTTGTAGCATATGTGCATTTTAAAAGGTGGCTGATTGATACGATCTCACAAAGTAATAATTAACAGATTAGTCCATCTCAGTGTGAGTGACAGATGAGAGCATGTTTCATGCACATTTTTATTGATTAACAGATTAGAGATGTTTGCTTCTTTTTTTTTTCTTATTTTTTTTAATTGTAAAATTACTTCAGTAAAGAATTCCAAACTAGGCTGTAAGTGACTCAAAGATATTGCCAAGTGAAGTCTGTTTTTAGTGGTATGTGTAGAAACAAGTCGGGCTTGCAGTTCCCAGTGGGACAGAGTGTGGGAGTCTGCCACCCTTACTCATGTTGAGTAATACCTTATTACACAAGTAATCCTGTCACAAACGAACAGAGTCGTTTTTTTAAAGGTACTAGCTATTCCGTGTACGTAAGTAATGGATTAGTTCAGGGCCAAAATGGAATGGAGGCGGTCGTTAGTACTAACTAGCACCTTTTGCTTGGACTGTCTGTAGAGAGATCATAGCTTCAATAAACCTGGGAATATGAACTGTTTTATTAGTACTGAACATGATTAGAGGTGAGGCGGATGTATTGCTGATGATCAGATGATTGCTGATCCACGTTTTGAATAAGCTTGTTTGTGAATCTGCGCGTGTGTGTACATGTGTATGCTTACGCATTAGATACATGTAATATTGCCGCTGTCGGCAATAGTAAGTATTTCCTGTGGAAAAGCAGGGTGTGCGGATTTCCAACATGTACTTTAATTAGAGGGAAATGCCCCTGCAGATCAGAAAGAGAGACAGAGTGAATCCCACTGAAGTTCCTGGGACTAGTGTAGCGTATAGCATTTGGCATGGAAGCAGGCCGTGTTGGCGAGTAAATTCCTGATGCTGTCGGTAGCCGGAACGACCCTCCGCACTGCTGCCGAGGATCAGATCTGCTCGCCTTCTCCTTGTGCATCTCTTCAGAATGCAGCGCAGTGCCCATCTCTGATGCACGAGGCCAAGTGATTTAAACTCTACCCATGAGAAACACTTAGTTTATAGCTGCCAGAGAAACTCAAGAGGTGAACGTTTTCATGTCGATTCAGAAACTGGCTATGCGACTCCAGTCAGGCACTGTCACACCTAGTTATGGTGAGAAAACAACAATGCCTCTCTTGATAAGGGGGGAAAAAAGAAAGTCTTGCACAGTCAAAATTTTGACATACAATTTAAATCATCTGTATACATCCTGTGGACTTGGAGCTGTCAAAAAGGCAAAGCCTGCGTTTGAATGGAAAAGCTTTTTATTTCTTCAAAAAGTGTACCAACTATAATTATCCATAACTATGCAGGCCTGTTTTAATGCTGTTTTATAATTACAGGTCTTAATGCTAGATTATACGAAGTCATTTATAAATAGCCAGAACAGAGGGACCTCGGGAGTTTTTAACCTGTAGATTGCTGTGGGTTGTGGCAGCTGACGGGATTTTGCCTGTGTATGTATGGGGTGAGCTGTGTCATGATTGATGAATTCCTTAATTAACTCCCAACAAGTTAAGATTTATGGCCTCATATCTTTTTCTCCTGACACATCTGTGTTTGTCACTTTTGAAGACATGGATAAGCCATTTCTCCAAAAGCTTTTGTGGGTATCTGAAATGTTTCTGAGGTATTTTGCTTAATGTAACAAGATTAGAGTTTTATGACATAGAATTTATGAAATTCTATGACATGAGCAATCAAATTGGGATGGATGCTGGTTGTGTGCTAGAGGGCACTATCTTCTTGAGTAGCAGATACCCTTTTAGATTTGTTTTGGGCGTGCAATTGTATTAAATGAACCAAAACCAATGAACAAATGGAGACGTAGTGGGGACACTTAGCTGAGGTTCTGTTAAAATTAACAGTAATTAAAAAAATAGAGCTGTGGAAAGATCACTTTCGTGAGCCACTGAACTAAAGGGGAAAAAATGCTAACAAAATAATGTTATTAAGTAGCCTGAAATTATTTGGTTGGAACTAATACTTGTAGATGGCATGAGGAAACAATTCATGTGGATGCAGTGTAGCTCTTAACTCTCTCCAGTGGGGAAAATCCAGCCATGCTAAAGTCAGTCCAAAAACACTGGCATCAATAGACACGGAGTAGCAGTTTAAGCCTACAAAGAGTCTGTTGTGAATTGAAGGGGAGTAAAGAAATACGTGGAGAAGCTATTGTAAGATGAATTGCATCAAATATTTGTGAGATAAGAGTGAGCTAGAAGAGTGAGATATTACTTCCCTGAAAAAAACATTCTTGCTACCAGAAGAAGTATTTACTTAATGAAAATTTAACAAAAGGCATGTTTTTATTGCAATTTCTGCATATTAAGACGCCTTTCCAAAACAAGACAAAAGTCACTTTACAAGAAATGGTCTTGTTTTAATTCATCACCAGAACTAGATCTTCAGTTACATCCTAACCAGTGTTAAAAATCAAGTATGGGGATAAGTTTCGTAACTCTGATATGTCTCTACAGTGGGCTGAGTACTGCCTGTGCCCCGCTGCGTCTGAACTTTGCAAATTCAGGTTGTCTAAAAAATTACTATTTAGCTGTTTATATTCAGTAGAAATGATTAATGACAGTTCAAAATGCAACTCTTCTTGCAAGGCTAAAGTTGCAACAGATTTCATCTGCAGAGACACCCTTTTAGATTCAATATTGCTCCTTTTCTGAGAGTTATATATCTTGGGGTTTTGTTGTGGGTTTTTTAGTCCTGTCCATAAGTTGATGTTTGAGGAAACTGATGTTTGCTCTCTCATTGTAAACCTTCTTTCAGAGGGGTGTAATTGAAAACCCTGCTGAGTTTAAACTAGTTTGAGAGAAAGATCTTCAAGTCGTGTAAGTTGTAAACTGTTGTGTTGTCATTGAGGGTAGATCCAGGTTGTTTGCAGCCCTTTGTTGAGATGGGATAATTCCAGTCCGTCATTAGACCCAGATCTGTTGAAGAGAGGTCAGTTTCATGTAACGTTGTTACTCACAATTTAGCTGTTTTGCTTTGCTTACGGTTTATGATGGGAACTCTACTTGTGTCTTCAGTTACGGAATCTGTGAAGACCTAGCATTAGCTCGGTAGGAAAATGAAGATGTATGAAAAGAGGAAAATGAAGATGTATGAAAAGAGGAGAATTCAAGGGTGTGGGGTGCGGGAGCATTTCAAAGTCAGAAAAGGGACCAATAAAGCTGTAGAAATAATGGAAGACCATCTGTGAATGAATTTACCTTCTATCATGTTTTCTGCTTGTGAACCTGTCACTGATTTGATCCTTTGCTGCTACAGGCTTTGATAGTTGCGGTCCTTTTGGAAGACCTTTCCAAAAGTAGCTGTGGATTTATTTAGTCTTTTAAATCTTGCATTTTCTTGTGGAAATTTCCCACAAGTTCATAAGGAGTAAGCAATTTCTGTGCAACTGTGGTGTTTGTCTTTGATGTTAAAGGGGATAATTACATTTCTGGAAAGCCAGATTATGCCTGACTTGTGTTGGCTATGGTCAGACCTACCTGAGAACAAACTGCAGTTGTTGTCTGAGCTGTGTGACCCGTACCTAGGGTTGTGCAACTGTTTCTTTGAGTGTCCTAGTCACTTGGAAGACTAATGCAGATTAAATCTGTAACTTGGCCACTTTAGTTATTTTAGCAATTTCTTAGCATTCTAGCATTCTGATGAGCACATTGCTCACAGTTTAAACTGGGTGTTACACGAGCCGCATGAGGAGGAAGTTTCTTCGTCCCTCTCTAGTATCACTGTAGGGTTAGCCTACAGTCCAACCCATAGGTTTTGATTTTAGATCAAAACCATAATAATCTCTCCTCTAGAGAGATGGTGGTCACCTCTATTGCCTTCCTTGCCTGTTTTTATAAATTCCCTGCAGAAAATGATATCATTCCTGTTGGGAACAGTGACAAGCAGAAGGCGATGATGATCTCCAGCACGCCAACTGAACACAGTAGAGGAAGCCGTATATTCGCTGATAAAGTTAGCAGAAGAGCTAACTTCAACGTGATAATCAAACTCTCCTCGTGAAGCAATGTGACAGAATCTGGGTTATTCTGGGTTAACAGCAGTAGGAGTTTTTAACTCAACTTGGGTTAAAAATATATGATGCAAATCATCAATACAAAGGAAAACATCCTCTCTATTGTATTGTCAAAGTGAATTGTTTCGGAGAGTTTTGTAGATGGTTTACAATATTTTCAGCCATCTTACCAAATACAAATATCCTAAAGTATAGAACTTTACTGTGGAATAATTGACTAATGATTTTGTGTCTGTCCGTTTTTGTTTGCTAAAATTGAGACAACTGCTTAGTGCTGATTTTCAGAAAGAGAGATTTTGTGAAAACCCAAGATTCTATTAAGGCAGTGTTGAAATGAGTAACCAAAATGTTACACTTTGAATCAGTAGCAAATGTGTATCTTATTGCGGTGCAATGCAGAATATGAATAATTCGCATTAACTTCAGGAGGGAGTTGCATGGTTTCTGCAGAAGAAAACCTTGAGATCTATCACGCCAAACATAGCTGTAAAATGCTGAACTCAGTGGGCTAGTAGGAAACTGCCAGCAAGAGTCTATCTGGTGATCTCTGTCTTTATACATATGCTTCGCTGCAGACACGTAGGTGGGAAAGCCTAGAAGACAGAATTCAGGTAGGATGTATGAAGTGTTAGTCTGTTGGACTAAGTCAAACATTAATAGAAAATACAGATTGTTTCTCTATGTACAAGCAATAGGTGGTGTTCAGAACAGGCGATGTGCAGCTGAATATAGGTTCTGGTAGGGATTTTTTTGTCTAAGTTTTTGGGGTTTTTTTTGTTGTTGGTTTTTTTTTTTTCTTTTTAATATAATCTAACTTGGCTCACGAGGCAAAACTCAAAATGAGATCATAAGAAACAAAGTAAGTCCTAACAAAGGGCTGTTTAAAGTCACTGTTTGTTTTCAGACCCAGTTGACTGCGGCTAAGAACCATTTCGTGCTCAATATGCCAAATCGTATGGACATGCTCCACCTCACAGCAGCCCCACACGTGGTTCAAGAGGCTGCTGAGCTTTTGAAATGCAGTCCTTTAACTGTGAAGTGGAAAATCAAAATGGGATCATTAGAAGCATAAATGCTGGATTTTTGAGGAGGAGCAGTATTACTTCAGCCTGTCTTTTCAACTTTTACATACAATCATCTTCTGTTTCCTTGTTCGTAACTTCCTGTCTTCCATGAAATGTTTCTCTTTTTTCTTTCTTTTCTTTTGACTATGCCTATAGGATTTCTTACTTCTCATTCCACTCCTTATTACAGATGCCCCTGCTTAGCACAGTGGCCCATTATGCCATTCAGGCACATACCCTGACTTTCATGAACAATGTTGCTGTAATTAATCCCAGAAGTTGTCTGCATTTTAATACTTCACTGAACCCCTCTATTTTGAAGACCGAGCTGGAAGTGTTCTGGGTTCAAATTATCCTGTAAGATTTTCAGTAGTGCCTGGTTTGGATGAAAACTGGATTTTCCAGTGAGATAAGGGTTCTTTCAATCTTTCTATAAAAGCCGAAGATATACACGTGTTATCAGACAATCTCAAAATATTCAGACTGTGGGCCTGAATTTTAAGTCAAGGTTTGTGTGTGATTTTTAAAATGTGTGCTCTGCGTGTCTTCCGTGTGTATCCTTTTCTATATACATGTAGATGTAAATTACATTTACATGTGTTTTTTCCTGATCTGGCTATAGGTAGGACGTATAGAGTATGTTGACAGCAGATCTTCATTCACGTAATAAAACCCTGAATTCGTGTTGTCAGGAAGCTTAGATTATTAATGTCCAAATGTTTAATTGCTTAACTGTCCCAGATCTGCGGACCTGAAAAATTCTTGCAACATGACTATAACACTGTTGTTCGCATGGGTGAAGTTTTACAAACATAGACGTTTTGGCTTGCTAGCAAGTTATTTTGTTTTATTTTACTTCATTTTTTTTATCAGTTATGGTTAACTACATGCAGGTGATTATTCCTTAAAAGCTGAGTTGACAATAGCTTGTATCGGGAGACGTTCCATCTTCTTACAGTCTCTTGCAAATGCAGAACCAGATGGGTATTTTTTTAAAGGAATTGCATTTCATTATGCAGTCTTCTTAGGTGAATTTTCGTGTTTGAGAAGGCAGAATACAAGAGTGCGCTATATTAGTGTATTATTCTCACAACAAACAAGCCACTGTTCTGTTGCTACCTGCTTGGCCATTGTTCCCAATTGTGTATGCTTTGCAGTGGTATTTGGATGGTTTCCTGCTCTCTGCCAGCACAAAAAAGGCATTTTTGTTACAATGGCCCCTAACCACACAATGACGGCATTAAGGATTTATTTGGAGGTTTCATTATTTTCTCCTCTTTTGTTCCTTCCAGGATGTCTTCCAAGCGACCAGCCTCTCCGTATGGGGAAGCAGATGGAGAGGTAGCCATGGTGACAAGCAGACAGAAAGTGGGAGAAGAGGAGAGTGACGGGCTCCCAGCCTTTCACCTTCCCTTGCATGTGAGTTTTCCCAACAAGCCTCACTCTGAGGAATTTCAGCCAGTTTCTCTGCTGACGCAAGAGAACTGTGGCCATAGGACTCCCACTTCTCAGCACAACACAATGGTAGGTTTGCTAATGGTCTATTGTGCTTACATCCATTCTTTGAATTCTGCCTCTACAGTAGTTTGGCATCCAGATCTGTACTTTATGGATTATACAATGCACAGTTACACGTACAGAACACGCTACAATAATGTGAAAGCTTTGACCTAGCTGGACTGCATTTACTCTCCACTACAAATGCTAAACCACTTGCAGTGCAAACTCCACTTTTCCTCACCTTTGCCTGCTGGCATTTAGGGTGCTAAAATTTTTTAGCTGCAGTGATGTGAATTTGAAGTGTATGTGTTCAGCAAACAGTAAATGGTTTTGGAACACTGTAAGCGAGAGTCATGTTTGGCATGGTGTCTGAAATATCACCCCAATGCCAAGTTTATGCAACAGTAAGGAACGGAAGTCTGTACAAAGGGTAAAAAAAGCAACTTCGGATGCTGCTGGTTTTAAAAATTTACGTCTGATGTGTATTTCACGTGCCACAGATACCTACGAGAAAATTTGCTGTGCTTATGGAATTAAATCAGCCTACCACCTTTTCCCTTGTGCATTCCCACCTTTTTGTGCACTTCACAAATGACACTCTGCACTTAATTCATTACATTTGTAAGCCCACTGGAAGTCCAGAACTGACTTCTATTTAAAAGCAGACAAACAAAAAGAACAAAAAGCAATGCCGTGTTCCTGACTAGTATCATAGTGTCGCTATTGTAACGTGACATTTTGGGGCCCTTGGTGCAGAGTACCGTGATACGTTTTTATAAAGGTGGAAAGGTGCAGGGAAAGGCATTGAAACCTCAGGACCTGGGCACCTTGAAGCTGTCAGTTGTGAACACGCTTACACAGCTCTTGCCTGTTTACAAATTGACTGTAACTTTTCTGTTAGTCTCCCACTTTGACAAGGGCGCTGACAATTTCACTTTAAGTGAAGATAACGAATGGACCTGTATATTTGGAGGCTTTTTAAAAGGCATTGCAAAATGGGTGATAGTGTATTCTCATAAAAGCCTGCAACAGCTGCATAGGGGTATTTAAGCCCTTACAGCTCATTATGCGTGTGTAACAAGCCCTGAGTAAAAAGCCTTAGGGATTATTATTTCTCATAGGAACAAGTCACTGGATGTTCGCTGAAGCTGCTCTCCTAGACAAAATAACTCACTGGTCCCGATCAGTTTTTCTTCCTTTTTGGTCTAATGCTTAAGTTCAAACAGTGGATCGGAATGTTTATTTTTACTTTGTGTTGCTGCAACTTTTTAAATGAAGAAAGAACATCACTGGAAAAATTACTTATGGGCAGACACACCATTATATTTTTCTAGCTTATTTACTTCTTGTCCTTTATCGTATGTTTTATGGAGATGTAATTCATTAATATACAGTTCCAGCCAATGGGCTGTTAGAGTATGTAACTGGTGTATGAGCTTTGCTGTGTTTTGGCCTTCTTTAAGAGGGTGTATTGAAGATAAGGGATTGTTCCTGACAACATGTAAGTCAATAGATAAACTTGTCATGACACCTGTAGTGTAGAATCAGACTCTAATGAAGTAAAATCTCAGTCTTCTAAGGAGACCAGCAGGAGTATCTAAACTACACCTCACTGAAATGCTTAACTGATCTTTAACTGATTTTAACTAACTTCTTTATTCATTTATAGTTTTTAAGACCAAGAAGTTTAGCCGATCATCTAGTGTGACTTCCTGCTACGAAGGCTATATTTAATGTGATGTCAAAACAGTGTGTTCTGTCTCTTTGTAATACAAGATACTGAATTATTGCACGTTTTAGGCAGTTTTGCTGTAGTAGTGAGATGCTGTAGGCTTATCTGAAGCCTGTTTGGGGAGCTGTAGGGACTGGTTTTGACTTCATACGTATTTAAGAAAATTGCCATTTTATATGAATGTGACATTTTGGTAATATCTCTCTTTTAGTGAGAAGTGTCTTGTAAAAATAATAATCCAGGTAGGTCAGAAAGGATCTAGCCTATACGTCTCCAGAAAGAAGGAAGGGATCAGTGTAAATGAGTAAAATATACATAATCACTCCCTCTGCTGTTGCGGTACGTAGTTATAAGAAGGAAGTAACTGAACCCAGTGCTTGGATAACTTCTAGATTACTTCAGTTTGGGTGATTAGCAGTCACGAAAGTCACACCCAAAGGGTATTCGCTTTGGTAGCATTACAGAGGTCATTTTTGTACTGTTTGAATTGACATTCTGTGCTATTTTATATTCTCTGGGAAGCAAATTCAGGTGTACGCACATCTGCACACACCACCACACAGTGCGGTCCAATACAGTTTTATTGATAAAGCTCCAGCTGTGTGCTTCACACTTCTTAATAGCTTGCCAGCTGTGCGACTGCGCCTGCTGACTGAGTCTGCAAGCAACTATGGAGTTCTCGTTTTGCAGCCACATATTGACCTTAGCAGGGTACACCTTTACAGATCTCTCCAATGTCCAGTAAGACAGGATCAGCCATACAGCCAGTCCTTTGCGCGAAGGGATTCCTAGATAAACATGGTATATAGTTCCAGAGAGGTCTTCATGTGTTAGCTACACGTAGAATGTCCTTTTGGCTTAGGGAGCAAACCCAGCAGAAGAAAGCCACAGCTAAGTGATCTGGAAAAGGTATGGAATTACACAGCTTTGTCTCATCAGTAGGCTGCGTAGCTGAATTCCTCTTGTCACCACAGCCATCCTTGCCTCCTCGTATTCTGCCTCTCGGCACTGGGTGATGAAGGGACAGTTAGGAAAACAATTTCAATCTTGAGAATCAATTTCTTGGCCTCACTTTTCTATCCGCTAATTGACTCCCTGTTTCGTAGGTTACATCCAGCTGCGCTTCCTTTTACATGTCCTGCCAGCTGGGACATCCTAGGATCCTTAAAGTAAAGGACTGGTTGCACCAGAGTGATAAATCAACACTTTACCCAACTTCGATTTTTGAAAATCTACCCTGTTCCACTTTACCAAGTTATAACAACTGCCAACTTAGAGAGACAACTCAGAATGCTGAGTAAATTTTTATAAAAGGAGGGCAAAATCCCTGGAAAGAAATCTTCAAACCTAACCAAAATTGGCAAAAAGCTGCAAAGTCTGTCTTCCCATCAAAATGAACAGGGTACTTCTGAGGATTTCTAGAACTGCGGCCAGAGAAAAATTAGTGCAGCGGGCACAAACTGAAACTCAGGAGGCTCCATCTGAACATCAGGAAATGCTTTTCACTGTGAAGGTGACTGAGCGTAGGAACGGATTGCCCAGGGAGGTTGTGGAGTCTCCCTACTTAGAGGTGTTCAAAAGCCATCTGAACACGGTCCTGGGCAACCAGCTCTAGGTAGCCGTGCTTGAGCCATGGGTTTGGACCAGGTGACCTTCAGAGGTCTCTTCCAACCTCAGCTGTTACGTGGTCTTGTGAAAGGCAGGGGCAACTCTATCCCAAACTCTCTTTCTCTTGATAGAAGAAACTAGATCCTGATTGTAAGTAGGAAAGCTCTGCCACTGATAAGAAAAGAAACAATAATTTATCAGGCTTAAACCAAAGGCTCAGTAGAAAATACAAGACAAATCATTTGACCTAGAATATATCCGAGAGTCCCCTTAGGTTGTTCATTGAGACCATAAGCTTGGCAGGGAAACACTCGGGGGTTACAGTATCAGTCAATACCTCTTTTGAAGAAACCTATTAAGGCTACAGTATTTGGATTGCACAGATAGTTGTTAGCTCATCTAAGTTATGAGACTTGATTTTATTTATTTCTATTTGTCTGCTTTACCATGTTGCTTTTGCCACCTCTCAAGACTGCTGATCTCACCAGCAGTGTCTGTGTGCTAATTTCTGAAAAGAGATGTTAGGGCTAAAAGCACTGATTAAAGTATACCGCGGGCATGGTCAAATTTGACTATTCTTAGCTGTAGAATATCAGTGAAATGCTGGGCGAGATAAAAAAAAAAAAAAGGAACTTCTGAACAGAAGATCAAGCTGGTAAGGTATAATTTTGCCACTGTCTAGTTCTTCAAAACTGCATGACTGCACTGCTAGCCCACATCTGTCCGGCACTTTCAGTGGGATTTAGAATTCATTTTCAGCGGTGCTTTAAATTGATAGGAGACATTACAGTGCACTGTTAAGTAGCTTTATTGCTTCACACTAAAAAATGTTGCATTTCTGTGGTGAATGAAGTTATTCCTCTGTAACTTGGGAATAATATTAAGAATTTTTGGACGTATTAAGAATAACAGTACTACTGGTCAAAGAGCTTACCGACACATTGCTTCATGCTTTTCCTCCACTTGCCAAAAATAAAAGGTTGTTTAATGCTGCATTTGAATTCTCTTATCACATGCATCCTGGCCTGCACTTCACCTGTTGGTCTGGGGTCGTCAGCATGTGAATAGTATTGGATTAGAACAACATGCGGCTAGAGCACTTAGCTGTTATTCAGAAGTTGTGAAGAGAATGGAAATCTGAATACATACAGCTTTTTAAAAAGTCAAATAGGACTCTAATTATACTGAGCTAAAGAATGCCTATTAAAAAAAAAAACAACCCCACAGTGGTTTTAGAGAAATTTTAATTTCCAGTGTACCTTTGTGCATCAAGCTTAGGATAAGTTATTGTGATGGTACAATGCACAGTGTTGTGAACACCAGTGCCGTTATTGTGCCAGCTCTAATAATGAGAATTTCATTGTTTGGGGAGAGCAGTCTCCTACACTCTAGACAAAAGTGTAATTACTTTTGAACGATGTGGAATGTGCTCAGTTTAATAGCACGGAGAATAGATTCACAAAGATTCAGATAAAGCTAGCTTGGAAGCCATATGTGCAATGTGGCAGTATGAAATTGTTAGCAGGCACCATAATTACAACACACACACACACACACGAAATTTCACAGTTTAAACTATAAACTGTTGTTTTTGTAAGAGATAGACAGGCTTATCTGAACGAGACTAGTTCAATTAAAACAAAGCAAAAGCGGTGGTAAGTTTGCATTTGTCTTTTTTTGGTGTTCTTTCCTTCCTCTCTTAATGGTAAATTGATATTTATAAGATGATGAAATTGCATTGTTACAAACATCGCATTATAAATGTCATCACAAAAGTAGCGCATGAAAGCAGTTTCCATAGATATAATTTCAAGCTTGTAGCAGAGTTTGGTCTTTCCAATCTTTACACTTGCACCATTTCAGAGAATGACTCTGCGGACTATTAGGAAAGGAGCAAATAAAGAAGAATCAGCCAGGACCCGTCAAACAGCTGTAGAGCTTGCCCACTGCAGCAACATTTAGTCCAGACCCTAGAAAACTCTCTGCAGTCCTTGAGAATCAGCCGTGGTGGAGCCAGAAAAAGCTTTGATGCCTCTCGTATCTGCCGGACAAAATATCTTCCCTTTTAGTTATTATAACCTGCCTGTCCCCCTTGTCGTGATCTGTATTCTCCCAGCTCTCCAATCCTGTCCCATCTGTATATGTAAGTAATGCTTATAGTATTTAGCAATTACTTGCAAACTACTTGTGCAGTCCTATATTGGGCAGGTAAACAAAAAAAGGAAAAGTTTTCATTCTTCATGTGAGGAGATCAAAGCCATAGTGCAATTCAGGAGCAGTATGCTAGTTTATGGAAGTTCTTAATACAGTGAGTTTTGCTTACTTGTGGCCACGGAGAACCAGAATGGAGATGTCATTCCAGCTGAATTCAATGGGCAGAAAGGCTGGCTGAAGTTTGAGATGACCCGTTGATATTTTGATCAGACTCTCAGAGGTCCAAAGGTTGGTTAGGGGACAATAAATAAGTAATGAAGTAGGAAAAAAATTTTTTTTTTTTCCCAAGCGGGAGGGTTAGAACTACATTTAAAACAATAAATTAACAAATCAAGACCAGACTTACCATCTATAAATCGCCTGAAATACAGGGTGCAGATGACTGTCGTTTTTAAAGGCCATGAAGAGAAGTGGAAACAGCAGTTGTTTGTTTTTGCTGAAGATCATCTTACTGTGAAGCAGTCACGTTTTTAATGGATTCATTTGAATGCAGTTAAGCAGAAAATAATCAACAGAAAAGTAAACACCTTTGTTTTATAGAAGTGCTGGGAACTGTATGTATCCATTGTTTGCAAGTGGTTATATGCCTAGGAATCAATTCATTGACTTCATACTGGAAAATATCTTCATTTAAGCTTCTTGCATAAATACTAGTAAAATCTAATTGAAGTGAATAGCTGAAAAATTCCACAGGAAAAAAGATAGGTAAAACCATAAAACCCACAGTCACGAGGAATATTTGAGCCAGATGGTCTCACTTATGGTGAAGAGAAAAGAACTATTAAGTGCACTATCAAAGAAATACATCGGCCTTAAAAGAAAAAACTTGGTCATCTTTCTGAGCAGTCCGCCCCAGGAGTTGCGCAGTGGTTTCATTCCAAATTAATATCTCCATCCAGACTGCCTTTAGGAAGTAGCTCAGTTTGGGATTACACACTCTTACTGAGATCTGCTAGATAATTTCACTGAGGATTGTACGTTTTTACTGGAAATAGCGCAGTGACGTCAGCTCTGCCAGGTCGGCCTAGTGGTAGATGCAGCTTTCATGGCTTGGAAGTGCAGCAGCATGCCCGAATCAGAATAGAGGGGAGCAAACTGGGCTTTCGTACTCTTATCTGACACACGCCTTTAGGCAAGGCCTGTGGGAATCTTAAGTTGTTTATGTTGTGCCCCCTACGTAGGGCAAACTTCTACATTTACACACCACCTTGACTCATTTTTGCTTCAGTAGTTGCCCCTTCATTGTAGAACTTCCAGAAGAGTTTCGCTGTGTGCTTTCTGTCTTCTCTGTATGCTTTTCATATCCGCCTTACTTCCTCCAAGCAGCTGATGTGGCTTTCTCTTCATTGCAAGTGAGAAAGCCTTTTTCTCTATTCCCAGCTTTATGCAAACAATATTACTCCATCACTTTCTGTGTGCTTGCGGTTGTCCTCTGAAAACCTTTTTCTGCCTTGCCCATTTTCTTCCTCTGCTTGTAGTCATATTTAACTTAGTCATTTTTATTATTTAATCCATTCTAAAGCCTTTTAGTAAATAGCTCATATGAAGACATTGCACAGTAAAAGAAAGTATTGCGCTATTTGCTTGGACAGAATGTCAATAAACTAGAAGATGGTTGGTTTTTTGATATGCAGCTCTACTTTCAGTAGAGACATACCAAAACTGAAATGCATTGTGAAGTATTGGTCATGGTTTCTTGAATTGCAGGGCTGCAAGGAATCTCTGTGATTATCAGCTCTGGCTCCTAGAGGTGCCAGAACCTTCCACTACACTCAGCGGTCACAGTTGTGTTTTAGAGTCTCTTCTCTCACTATCAAATGTTTATGTCCGTAGTTAGGATGTTACCCATTGCAGCCACAATTTGAAGCATTTCTTTCTTTTCTGTCCTTTTAATGGCTGAGTGAAATCCTTTGTCATGTTTTTTGCCTTGTCTCTTTAAGAATGTTTTATCAGGTTATACAAATTTAAGTAGGATAAGGCTGTGCCAAGTCCAGCATGGTTTCTTTAATTTTTCTTGCCACTGCTAATGCTTTTGCAGATTCACAAAAAGTAATGATGGTTGGAGTCGTAATGAAAATGTGGCTTCAGGCAGTTGCTAGCATTTAAAGTGTCATGTCATCCAGTCGTGTTTTTTTTCTTTCATGGAGCTAACTACTTCCTCTTGTCTTGAGTACATCAGTAAATGTCACTACCTTCTCCACTGTAATAAAGGGGTTTATTAGTTTTTGCTAGAGATTCATGGCTGGAGAAGGACCTGTGGTAAAACAGACTATGGATTTCAATATGTGTTTGCTTAAGTATGGGCGTCTAACATAGGTAGGTTAACTCCTAAGGCATGCGATTGACATGCTGCAGGGTTTCTGAACCAACCGATGTTCCAAAGTGTTTCAAGACAATTAAACGGATGAAACAAACGTTTTGAGTAAAAAAGGGTCCTTTATGTCTGGGCTAGCAAGCTTGTCTGAATAGTTTGGCCAGCCTCATTTCCAAATTTTCTTTAAACACTTTTAAGTTCTTTGTTTCTTTTTCTGGTTTATGTACAGTTGTGTGACCAGATAAGGCATTTTTGGTCTTTGCAAAGGAGAAGTAGACTCGATGAATCCTGTGAATTTAGCGTCACTAGATAAACCAATGGATGTAGCTGAGTGGAGTTTGTGCCCATTTTAACTAAGGATAATTTTTGCCAGAGCAGTGTGAACAAGACTGTCTTTATGCATGGAAATAGTCTGCTTCAGCATCCTTTTTTTATGCTTTTAAAACTGAATGCAGCCCAAAAAAGGGCTATAAAGATTAACTTTTTGTAGTTTGTACAGGCAACAGTCAAATTATATAGATTGTCCGAAACATGGAACACTAAAATCTAACATCAGACTGTTATTATCTTTATTTATATTGTACCCAGAGCATGATTTATTTTTATAGAGACAGAAAAAAGAAACATTCCTGCCCCAGAATGCTTAGCTTATGACCCCGTTCCTGCAAAATAATCTGGTTGATTGGAACCTAATGCTGATGGTAGCAAGAGGGAGGGAAGGAGAGGTCACTGGCTATAACTCCTTCTGCACATAGGTTTTTGTAGGATTAGAGTTTGACGACGCAAAATAAGAAATATTATAGCAAAAGGTAAAATCCTTCTGTCATCTTGAGTCTGAATTACTGCAATAGATTGTACGTGTATCTATGTGTGAAGTCGTGTCAGAAGTGGAAGCTTGCATTGCTTATTAGTATTGCTAGCCAGAAATAATACAAAATATCCGTGCTTCAGACCTTCCTCTGTTGATTGTCAGATTGAATTTAAAGTGTGTGTTTCATCTCTGAAACTCTAAGAGAAAATTCCCTCTTTCTCATTGTTTTCATTTTAAACTCCTGCAGTTGTAATCAGGCGAGAGTTGCTCAGGTTTGGATCCATCTGTGTTCGAAGGCAGTAGCATTCGCTGAGGTTAGCGTCTAGCTGCCTAGGATCTGTGGGTCTCCAGAAAACAACACAAATGCAGAGCTTTGTGGATTTAGGACTCTGTAGGAGAGCGTTAGCTTCTTGTATAATTTTCAGTTAAAACTATGGGATTTTTGATGGTATATGACAGCAGTCTCAATAGCAAATTTCTGTTGATTATAGGTCTCTTGGCACAGCAAGAGAACATTTAGGCTTTCTCTCGTATAGGAAGGAAGTTAGCGTAAACGTGATCACTAACACATAATGCAATGTCACGTCTATCGCAGTGTCACTTTTGGGGTGAGGATGCAAGGGTGAGGACTGGTCAGACTAAACGTTTACGAAGTGTATATCCAGAGGTAAGCTAGTAACTCTAGGTTTAACTTTATGGTTAATGGAAGTAAATAGGGAATAGCAGAGCATGATTCATTTTGTCCTAACATAGCTTCTAAGTAGGTCAGAGAAATCACACCCTAGAAGTGCCTATTTTTCTTCATAGGTTACAACTGGAGCTTAGGGTGATGAGCTCAGCTGTTGATCCCTATAGTTTAGAAATCTGTAGTTAGATAACTTCAACCAAAAAAGCTTTGAGTGAGAGGTAATTGCCCGGCCAGAGAATTTGCTTTTTTGTAAGTATTTGCTATATAGTGCTTAGCTCTGTTGGGGATATAAAGCATTCTGCATCTTTGAGCTGAAAACGCTCAACTCACCGGAGTTTGTGTCCTGCATCTGGCTGATGTTAGAGTGTGAGCCCATGATATATTCTTTACTTTTAAAAATATAAAATCTGCAAATACTTATTTTTTAAAAATTATTCTTAAATTTATATTATCTTGACACAAACAATATTGCATGTGGAGTGTGAGGGAGAGCAGATTGATCGCTCACGATAGTTACATGTATAAGACGTTTGAATTCTTTTTAAACCAATTTGATAAGTTCTATTGGAAAGTGTTTTTCATAATTTTATGTATCTGCAAGCAGAATTGAAAATAGTGTGATTCAGTTCTGCAAAGAATACATCTGTGGGTAGATGATGTACTTTTCCTGTTTGCTTGTGGCCAGTGTAAACTTAGCTTTTGGGCAGAGACCATAGCTTCAGTTCTGAAGCTGTCAACATGAATATTGGGTAATACATTGACACAGGGCCACAGTGAATTCCCTAGTTTTCCATGTGGATAAACTAATTTGACTGAAATCTTACTTTTATATTTAGGGCCTGTATCTCTATTTTGTTCTGTAAAATACCACAAACAGTTGTTGGACTCTATACTTGTGATTTCATAAATATTAACAAAAATGGCAAGTTTTCAGTTTACTGGATGAAATTAGACTGTATTCCCAGCTTCCCGGTGGTTGATTTATCATTGGCAGTTCACTTCTCTTGTCTGTGACTTAATTCATACGCTAGTACAATGGAAATTATACTTGTCCTTTATCCGTGATGATCTGTGGTCTGTTAGTGTTTCCAGACTCGGGGTGATTCTTGAATGTCTTACCGTGAGATTGGGTTTCACTTCACCATGGTTTAGGCACATGAAAGTTAGGTGTCTGGGCTCTCTTCGCAGTTTATGAAAAAGATGACCACCCTCCTAGAGCAACCTTTCCAATCTTAAAATAAGCATCTAAGACAAGAAAGATGAATTACCCTCTGAAAGTGCTTGCCTATTGACTATAGAGGGATCCTTGATGACTAGTTTAGACTAGATGTCTAATTTGGGGCTAAAATTAGGTGAGAGTAATCCCATTCACAGTACACGGTGGAGTTAAATAACACACATTGCTGCATAAATATTCTTTCATATTTTTGTAGAAGTAACGATGGTCAAGCTCTTTTTTTTTTTTGGGTGGGGGGGAGGTGGGGAAGGAGGGACACGTGTGTGAATATTCTAGCGAACTTATTTTTTAACCAGCACTCATGTTACTTGGTGGGATTTTAAGAGTTGGATATTCTCTAAAAGCAAACGTTTTGTTGTATATCCAGCCAGCAATGTTAAGCTCAAATAATAAATTTTACACTTACATGTACACTTTGAAATGTGTTGGTTAACAACATGAATCGGAGAACAGAAGCAACCCAACACTCCTTTAAAAGGCAATTTTGAGAAGATTCTCTCGGTACTGAAAAATGGCATTGATTCCAGTGGTTGTCCCCATTTTAAATTTAGGGAGTTCTCTATTACTGTTAGGAACTTAAGTGATTAATAAAGCATTCGTCATTCTTAGGATCAGCTGCAACAAATGTCGAATTTTATTATGAAATTTAATTCAGTTCATTAAAGGGAACACAGTGTGTGTAACCTGTTGTGTCTGAAAGATTTGATGTAGCCTTGCTCGGTCATTTTTGTAGTGGTGCTGGCGAGTCCAAATGGCATGTGTAGGCTTAGTGGATAGACCTAGCAATATATTAGTTGAATAAACTGTAGTTAAGTTCCCATCTTACTCTGTAGAAACCTGTCTGCTATGCTTGTTTTAATTCTATTTATGTCCTCATCTATGTTTAATCCAGAAAGTGGATATATATACATGTGCGCAGTTTCACATTTTGGCACCGTATTTGGTATATTGTGTGCTGTGACTTGTATCATGCCTGCAGGCCATAGGAAAACAACACAAATTAAATGTGAAATAGAGAAGAGACATAATTTAAAACTTGCATGTTCTAGAGATGCAGTATGGCATATGAGAGTTGCAACATATTGCAAAAAATTCCTCCTATTTCCCCAACAAGAAGACCATGTTTTCAGCTGTGCAGGCTGCTGGAGACATAGGCAGCTTTCTTAGCTGTTTGCTCGAAATCGCTGTCACTGTGTTTCATTTGAGGCAGTATCCTGCTGCACATTGCTCTGACCCCTGCTGCACATGCTCCGTCTTCTTTTCGTCCCTGTCCAACTACACTGGTCTCTGTTCTCCTCTGCCCTCCTCGGTGATTCTGTAATTATATTTATTTTACATAGACATGTGAATTCCCGTTTCCCTTTTACATATGTTGTTTTGCTTCATGCTGAGAAAACGCCACAGCCTGACAGGGCGCTTCCCCCCTACACCCCCCCGCCTTTTTTTTTTTTTTTAAGCACTCCAAATTCTATCCAGCTTTAAACTCTTATGTTTATAACCCTGAATATCTCTAAAATGTCTTTACCTAAAACACTTTATGGTTTTATTACCAGGTTTATGCCAGTAATAATATTCACATTAGCTTTCNCCCCCCCGCCTTTTTTTTTTTTTTTTTAAGCACTCCAAATTCTATCCAGCTTTAAACTCTTATGTTTATAACCCTGAATATCTCTAAAATGTCTTTACCTAAAACACTTTATGGTTTTATTACCAGGTTTATGCCAGTAATAATATTCACATTAGCTTTCTTAGGGATAATCTTTAAGCAGAACCTAGCAAGAAAGGCTTTGAAAACTATCATTCCCAGGAACGCAAATCTCGGAACATGAAACATCGGTTTAATCGCCCTCTCTGACAACTTAACACGACAGATTGAAAAATACAAGCCGATATGGAAGTGGGATCAATGGATTATCAAAGTCCTAAACATCTTCTCTTGGGGAGGGGGGAGCTTTGGGGTCCATTGGCATGCGTAAGACACGAAGTTTGCATAGCTTACTGCAGATCCGATGCTGTCTGACTGGCAGGGAAGTTGAGAGGGAGAGAGAGAGATTTACATGAGGGAACTCAGGGGGCTTTGTCACGGCAATTGTATAAAGTGATATACAGTGCAAATCGACTCGAGCATGTCCCTGGATAGCAGGCGGTTTACAGCCTCTTCGAGCAGAGATTACTGCTTTATCTTGTCATACTAAATTAACGTGGCAGCACACTGTTAAACAGTGGTGACCTCTTCATCTGTGGAAATTGCTGCCTAGAGGAGAGATGGTATTTAAGACTCTCTTTCTCATTCTCCCCTCCCTACTTTCTCTCCCTCTTCCCCCTCCCTCCTTCCCTCCCTTTTTCCCTCCCTCTCTCCCTCTCTCTATCTTGTCTTTTTTTCCCAGTAGGGCCCTGAGGCATTTTTGGGTTAGGTTGTAACATTAAAGACAAAAAGAAAGAAAGAGGGGGGGGAAGGGAGAGGCTTTTAACATCAAGGTGACAACAGCTATGTGTTAATTGGGCCTTTGTTGTTTGATTAATAGCCACTTTGGTGTAGAATATTAAGACAGTTGTTTGGACAACTTTCTAAAAATGACATGTCCTTTCAGTAAACTGGGATTAAGCAATGTTCTCTGGTCTGCACATTTTAACTCCTTATTGTTATCGCATTTAGTCCTGAGCTTACTGTTACTTAGGAGCGAGTGTGCCGTCCAGCTCTTCTGGCACCGTCCTCAACTGGCATACGTTGACACGGCTCTCTCCAGTGACACTCCACTGCTCTCGTGCTGGTATTACTGAGGGTCAAGGTTATGAAGATACCTCTGAAATATAGTTGGGCTCTTGTGTTAGACTGTAGCAGAGGATTTTCAGAATTAAGTAACGCCCCTGGAAATACAGCTAAGCGGGGAAAAGGGCCATAGCGATTTCATTGGGCTGGCGGTGTGATACAGAAGGACAGGACAAATAAATCTCACGTTCCCGTCTGTTTTAGTAAACCGAGGCGGTGATGGAGAGAATGACATCTCTTCCTTAGACCAGGCTTTCTGTTCCTGATTTTTCTGTTTGCTATGAGGTGATTCATTGTGGGTCCAATCCAAAGCTCTTTGAAGTCAGTATAAAGGCTGCTTTGTCTTTCATAGGCTTTGTATCAAGGTCCACGTGACCTTGGGCAAATTATTGCACATCAGCGTTATGAAATGTTTTGAAATTTGCAAGCGTACATGCCCAAAGTACTGATTTTTGCTGTACTTTTTATAAGCAGTTGGGAGGCCAGGTGAAGTCAGGTTGGCCAGCCTGGTGTTGGAGATAGATAGCCATATGTGCTGAAAATGGTAACACTGTGGGACTCCTTGACTACCTCTTCCTTTGCTGAACGATTTAGTGTTTACCAGGTTCTATTCCTATGTTGTTGAAGTTACCAGTTGACAAGAGAAAATGCTTTTACTTCAGAAACTCAGCACCGACTCTGGAATTCTGTGGGACTTACACTGCTTCAGCCATATGAAGAAGGTTGTGGAAATTTAATGATCTGAGATGGAAGAGGACTTTACGATCATCTAGCTCGGATTTTTCCTTGCTGTAGACAATTGTTCCTTAACGTGAATTTCTTGAGCTGCCACCTACACAGATTCATGCAAAATTCTGTGCGTTTTATATTGTACATTTTGTATGTAACATTTTCAGAGGCAAGCTTTTATTCGCTTCTCTGAGATGCCAACAAAGCTTATTTTTGCAGCAGAATATTTGCCATTTGAGATGCAACGTATCTGTGAACGCTGATGTTATGATTGTTTTGTTTGGATGAATTTTGAAGGCCGTTGAGCTAAGCATTTATAGTAGAGATATGGAAAGGACTGACTTCCTGATTTATTATTTTTAGAAATCAATGCATTTGATAATTTATGTACAGCTTACAGAGGCCGCGTAAGTGGCTCATGAATCGATCAGCAGCCAGCAAAAATGAAAGCTAATGAGCTCATTTCAATAGCGAGTTGCTCATTAGCAGGTAGGCTCACTGATCTTTCAGGTTTTCCAGTTCAAAGTCACATGGTCTTTCCATGTTCTTGGAAGAAGTAGTTTCCTTGAAAAGAACAAAACAGGAAAAGAAAGCATGGCAAGATTTTGAACATTTTGTCATTGCTTTGACATATACATTTACAGTAGATGCTTCATATTGGGCTAGAGGGGCAGCCACCTGATGGTCTCCAGGGCTAAGCCTGTGCCCATCGCTGTAGTACCAACAACTTCCAGCAGCTGAAATTGAATTTACTAGTGAATTTACAAGATTCATGGGAAGAGGAGTATGGAGGCCTCTTCCCTGCTTCTGCATAGAAATAGATAGGTTCCCAGCACTGCACTTTTCCCGGCACAGCATTTTCAGCCCAGGTTTTCTCCAGCTCAACAGTCAGATGTGGGATGCTAGAAACTGCATTACTGTGCACAGCTAGGCAGCGGTGTGTTTCCACCCGTTCACAGTCCACACTGTGGCCCATCCTGGTTAGATAACACCAGGCCTGTGTCCTCCCCTCTCTGAGTAATAATTATTTGATGCCTTGTTTGAAACACTCTAGTGATTCCAGTAGGATTTTTGTAGAGTGTACACAAAACCTAGCTCATTTGGCCCAGTTGTTATCCTTCTTGGTAGACGTACCAAAAGCTGAAGAAGCATGGGAATTAACCTACCCCTTGGAAGTACTCTAAGGGGCAGTACTAAGAGGTATTGTAGATTTTATGTGCTAGGGCTCGTAAACCTGCCTGAGAGCAGGGAACTGTTTTTAGCTTTGTGCATTAATGGAGTACATCGGTGTCCAGTGCTATCATTGATTTTTTTTTTTTTCTCTTAGTAAAGAAGCAAATTCAGTATTAATCCTTTTGAAAAGCAAACCCACTGCTTTAATTGCCAAACCTTTTATAGAAAATTACTGAATCCTTATGTCATTTGTATTTGTAAATACATATGTAAAAATATGTAGAAAATACGTAGATGTGTGTGTGTGTGTATATTATATATATAAACATACATATATAACTATCTCCTATAGACATGAGAAATACACTGCTCCTGATCAGATTGGAAAAAAACCAGATTCTTGACAGAGTTGCCTGATGCCCCTGCAAAAGAGGGACTCTTGAAATGTATTTTTAAAATAATTTTTTAAAAGGCAAATTTTCCAAATCTCAGGAATAGATTTTCACCTGCTTGATTTGGCTTAAAATGAGTTGGCTGAATCAGTTTCTCTTTCTTTTAAGTAAGTCTATAAAGCTTTGACGAATCTGGCTCATTGTTTAGCACTTATCTCATGAGTAAAGCTTGAGAGGTTTGGCTTGAAACTTGCCAAATCACGTCTTTGGAAAATGGCCCAAACCTATTGATTTATTGGGGGGGGG
>VZSC01012813.1:255769-272880 GCA_013398225.1 Steatornis caripensis | reverse complement strand
TTAAGAAGTGTAAGAGACTAAGTAGTAGTAGACAAAGTAATTGGTGAAGTCTATAAAAAGCAGGTAAAAGAATAGAGAACTTAGATAAAAGCAGATCCATGAGTCCTGCATGCTAGATGATACACATTTCAAAAATAAATGAATGAGACAAATATGTTTCTGAAGAGAATTAATTTTGAAAAATTCGTATTCTAAATGTGGTATCTTATGCTACGGTTAACTCCAGTGGAGACAATGGGACTATTTCTCAAGCGGCTATTCCATTTAAATAAAGTAATGTTTTCTGAACCTTCTAGAAAAGGAGAACTTCCAGAAGATTGCTTTCAGAAAAAGGAATAAAGTGATACTAATCTCTGTGGAGGCAAAGATGATTTTGACAGTTGTCATCCTGTAAGTCTAGTTATAATCTTTTGAAAAGCAAGAGAACAAATACCAAGTAACAGTAAATAAATAGATGTGAAATGAGAAGGCTCGTGAACAATATACATCATATATAAAGCAGAACATGATTATTTTAAAAGTCTAGTGGGTTTAGCCACACACCTACCCTTCGTGCAGAATACGTGCAAGTTTCCTGACACTAAATGTGTGGGCTAGGATCTTCGAAAGTATAAAGAACAAATAATTCCAAAAGAGTTGATTATTCGAAGTTGCATGGAATTCAGTCCGTAAGTTTGCATACATTGCAAGGTGCTTCCTTCATACGGCATTTCGTGCATCTCATTTGAATGTTCCAGGTAAAAGAACTATTAAAAAAGAAAAACAGCAATGCATTAAGTGGTTGAGAGGGGAGGGTGGAATGATGTTGTGCAGAACGATTTTATTTAACCTAGTGGAAAGAGGGAGGTATCCCGAATGTGAGAAAAAAGATGCGTACCTTCTTCGGAAAGCCACAATGGCAGAGATTGTCAAAGGAATTGCTTCAGCAGAAACGAGGGAAAAAAATTCCTAGGACATTATGCTCTGCACAGATGTCCATCATTACAGTACCTTTTTGCTTACCCTGGCCTGTCAGAGCCTCCTAGTTACGTAGCGACATCTATCTCTTGTGTTGTTTTGAGGTGGCTGGAAAAAAACGTGGACTGAAAGGAATATGGTTATGGCAGTCCTTTGCCAGCTGTAAGCTCTCCGGTTCTTGGTACGGGATTCATAGGACAGTGAGCACCTGTAGCAACATTTTAGAAATACGGAGAAATGAATACGTTGTTATAGAAGTTCGAACAAGTGAATTACAGTACACTCATTAAAGTTGCCAGCGGTGCAACCGGGGAGAATAGAAGTGTAATACCAAAGGAATCAAGGGGAGACTGCATGTCAGGAAATAATAAAATGTAAAATTACAAACTGATAGAGCTGGATGAAGTAAACCAAAATACAGATAGTCAATGGGAGTAAGGCACTTGAAAAACAGTAATGCTGAGGAAGATTTAAGTGTATTAAAACAAATTAGATATGAGCTTGTCATGCAGCAAGGCAGCAAAAAAAAGCGCTAGCAAGGAGGTAATTGTCCTTCTCATAACTCTCCTAAGATTACCTGTGAAATAATGTGTTCAGTTCTGGCCACGTTAGAGAAGTCAGCAGATCGGAGGGATTTCAGATGCAAGCAACAACTGATTAAAGAGTTGTAGGAGCTGACTTGTGAGGGAGGACTAAAAGAGGAAAGGCTAAATACGGGCAGTAATAACAAGGTAGATACATGCTAACCGTCCAAAAAGATGTGGCTGGTACAAGCTCCAACACGGAAGAGGAACAGTTGAGAGTGCTGGAAGAAGCAGCTGTATAAGGAGAGTGCTAGACGGAACGGAAGCAAATACGAGGCAACGTTTAAGAGCAGTGAGGGGTTTTTCACCACGTAGAATATTTGTAGAGGGAGTGGGGAACCTCACTGTCCGTCTGAGACATGTTACTAGCCCAAATGAAACAACTGAGACCACGCGAGAGAGCTGAGCGTGCCGGTGTGTTTCATACCTGCTTCTAAGGTTCTTGGCAGAATCACACCGCCTTGGTAGACAGATGAACATGAGCACAGGCCCTTATGAGTGCAGGATATTTTCCTTTTGTTTTGTTCCATGGTTTGGAGGGTTGTTCTCTCCAGGCAAGATACCCTCCAAATCGTCCTCAACACAGAAGATGCAGTTTTGACCAAATCATATGAGCAGTTATTTACTCCGCTCTCCTCTCAGCCACCCGAAGGAATGACGTGAAGTACGTCAGTCTGGTATGATTTTCTGTAGGCCACCACAGAAGAGATGGGGTGACCTTACATCCCTCTCCATCTGAAAACCGTGGTGAATCGTAACATGAAAGCTGGGTAGCTGGGAAGAGCCCTGGAGCCACTGCTAGCCTTTGGCGTTCCTTGTATTATATCACTAAATTCTGTTCAGACAGTCCTCTCCTGTTCTCTCAAGGAGTTAGCACAGACAATGGGTTTGTTTCTTAGTAAGAACGCTGGTGATGAAACTGGTTTTGACACTTAACATAAGTTTTATAACACAATACAAGAGTTGTTGTATGTGGTTAGTAAGCTTGTATTTTTACAAAGATAATCGTTTTATGCAGCATGATTTGCAAACTATTGGAAGGATTTAATGTATGCTGAAGACTCTACCAAGCTGTTTTGATAAGTAGTCTTATTTTTTGTTTAGCAAGGTCTTAAGGGTGATCTTTAGTCCCCCAGGGAAGAGACCGTAAAAGCCTTAAAAGTGCTTTTGCAGAGTTTTATTTATTATTTTTAAGCATGAAGATTACTAGCATGAAGATAACAAGGCTGTTATAGTACAACATGTTCTTTGTTTTTGCAGGTTATAGCTAACATATTAGGAGTTCTCAAATGCCAGTTTTGTTTGTTAAGTATTTTGAGAGCAAATAGATGTAATCCTTTATTACGTTCTTAAAATGAGTTTTGCTGGAGAACGAAGCAGTGGGAGAGATCTGGTCTGAGGATGGGTGTCAGGAATTATGTCACTAACCACATTTACCCAATACAAAGTAGTCATCGTTTTACTATATTTCACATCTATATGCTGTGAAATGATTTGCATTTTACTTTCATGTGTGGGGGAACACCATATATAAAAGAGGCGGGCTAAAAAGAAAGCCAAAATCTGTAGAACAAAAGAAAATAATTTAAAAAAAACCTGTTAGACATCCAATATAAAAAAGTCCTAAAATTTTACTCACAGCGTTTTCTCATACATTTTTTACTCCAAAGAGATCCACAGTTTGCCTGTAATTATTTGATTTGTAATAAATCAGTTAGAAATGGTGGGATAAGCAGTAAGAAATACTAAACTTGTGCTCTGTGTTCAGGGATGGGCTGGAATGCAGAACAGCCAGAGAAATGTTTGTCTTAAAGCATCGGTTATCAGATTGTGCTCTGTACTGTAGATAGTCTGATAATGGTCTGTTGAGGAAGCGCAGAGAATCACCCGGTTGCACTGCGCTGGTTCCAGCTCTTTATTTTCAGAGACCTATAATGAAATCAGTGGGAATTGAATTTATATTATTGTGTGTTTTCAAAAATCCTACTAGGCACCTCCTTACATCTTCAGATACTTTGAATCCTTGAAAAATCCTCTCCTCTGTTCTGAAAATCACAGAGGATAAAGTTAGAAATCAATGCAAAACGGATTATAAGTTATTCCTGTTGTGTGAATGCAACTGAAGAGTTTCTTACAACTCATCCCCAAACCTTGGAAACGCTTGAATTTTTCTCTTGCTCGTGCAGTTACGGCAGCAGTCTGAGTATCATGGTATTTGGAAAAAATCAAAGTACGTTTCAGTGTTACTGTCAGATATTTTGGGGTGGCACTTGATATACGAGAGAGTTCCCAATTTCCAGTTTCAGATGATTGGGCTGTAGTGCACCACAGAGTAATGTAAGAGCTGAGTGCTTATTGCATCGATAAAAATGAAAATACAACTGCTACGAGGCTTTTGTCCAATAATCTCCAGGCCTTTTACATCAATTATATACAGTGCCCTGAGCTGCAGGAAATATTTGTTATTGTCTCAGTTTTACATGTAGAGGAAAAAGGTAGAAGAAGGGGAAGTGTCTGATGTAGCAGAGTTACATAGAGCAGATGGTCTTCTTTTTGAGCTTCGAATCATTTTCAACCAGGTTCATAGACGTCAAACACTGGAAATACCTGTTAGTCTTCCCGTTGAAACCTCTGCCAGTATATCTTCTGCTTCATCAAAAAGAGGTCGTTAATTAGATACAGCCTTGCCGTCAAATAAATAAAACCTGAAGGACAAGAGATAGTAATGATTGCCAAAAAAAGTTAAAACATCCAGTAACAAGTAAAGTATTAACATTTTAGAGGGAGAGCTAGGTGTGATCGGGATATTCTGTAAGTCTGCTAATTGGTGATACTTCCAAAATACGCGTCATGGAGTCGCAAATACAGAATCTCATCAAAGCCAAAATGATATTTGACTTGAATGTGTTTTGTTTGACTGTAGCATGATCATAGTAAAAATAAAAAAAATGTGCATCTGTTTACTGTCGTTAGTTCACCTAATTCAGGTAAAATTCTTACTTCTCTGCCATGGTGACTTCTTCAGCTGACACTTCAGATTCATTCATCAGCTTCTTAACTCTCCCATTACATTTCAGTTCATCATCATCATTAAAACTACAGTCCTAGAAAAAAACCTCTGTTACAAGAATAGCTGTCAGTTTGCATGGATCTAATTGCAGAACCATAGCCTGTGGATGTACCTCTTTCGAAGTTTGTTTATGTGACACTCTTCAACGTCACTTTTATCCCTCCTTGGATTATGTGTTCTTGTCAGTTCTTACTTCCTAACGGTGTGTTTATCCTCTTCCACTTTTTTCCCCCCTCTGTGCCCTTTTACAATAGCCTTCCTTTTTCTCACTGTATCCTCTGCTGTTTCTTTTAAATCTCCTTGGGAGCATTCCTTTCCACCACTGATGAACAACTTCGCAGAGCATAGACAAAAGACCTATTTAAATGTTAGATAGAAGCAAAGAAATTCTAACGTGTAAAAAGAGCAGTGTCCACTGGGAATCCAGGTGGAATATGTATTTCATCTTCCTGAAGGTGCAAGGTTGCCAGCCACCATAAACCGTGTAGGTTTATAGTAATATCTGCCCTACAGCCCGTATGACATAGAATGTAGCAGGAGAGAATTTTCCAAATCACTTAAGTGGTTTGAAGATATGATTCCCATTGCAAGCTGGTGGCACTTATGCTCCTAAAGTAAGTTAATTACATTAATTAAGGCAAAGATTATAGATGGGTGGTTAAGAAAAAATAAAGGCTCATTCTTGCTTTGTGAATATTGTGTGTGTGGTTTTTTTTTCTATAAACTTTAAAAAATGTTAGAAATGTCAAGTTCAGGTTTTTTCGTAGTTGCTAGTGGACGTCCTGTGGACATTGCGAGTGTTTTCATAGCTTTCATTTTTTCACTTGAAGTAGCTATGCTGTTGAATCTTAAACATAGGTACTAATTTCCTAAAAGTTTATTAGGTAAAATAGGTAAAAATAAATAGCGAATAGTACTAAACTGCTTAAGAATCATTTGTCTTCAGAAGGGTGAAGTACCCTGTTTTCTGATTCTCTCTTATGTCATAGTGTTACCAGCTTCCTGGTCACTATGGAGACTATAAAATAGATAGGCCTACATGTCTAATGTAGAAAGCCGATCAAAAAATTGGCTTTCTTGTCTTCTTTATGCGTTCTAGAAAAGCGAAGTGCGGGCAAAATTCCAGCTTTGGAAAAAGAACCCGTTAGGTTGCTTTTAGGATCACAGGCTTCTTAAAATCAGACAATATCAGCGCTTGTTTTAAAGACACAAGTATTTTATTCCAGGTGTTTTTGGCTGCAAAGCCAGAAGCTTGATTCTCATGATTTTTTTGTTGGGGTTCGTGTTTTGTTTTTTTTTTTTTTTCTTTTTTGCTGCAGATGCAGCCTCCTTGCATACCATATGGTGGTAATTAACAGTTTCAGACTTAGTTCCGAGTTTTCTTCGGCTTCGATTATTGGTTGGTTTGGGACAAAATTTTAATGTCACCGAAGCAGAGTTTTCTGTCTGAGTTTAATTGCAGACAGGAATAACGTACATCTCTAGATGAGGAAGGAGAAGATGAGATCTATTTAGAGCGCTAAGAGGTATTTTGGAAATCTCACCAAGTACAACCTGTTTCTTTTCATTAAGCGTTTTGGTGTGCCTCTGTAGAGCTGAAATAGGGCTGGACTGTGGAAACTGAGAGAGACAATTTGAAAGGTACAGTTGGAATGAATAGTTTCTTTTAACAGCAAAATGTTTGCACTTTTTATGAGAGCAAGGGTAACATTGTGTAATCTTTAAGAAAGATATTGCTCAGTGAGGATAAGTCCATTGTCCAGTGACACGACTTTTTCTGTCAATCACCAAGGTGACAAGGGGGCTAGATTAAGTAAAGCTTGTCCAAGATTAACAAAGGAAGATTATTGACCTCATCCTGAAAGGGCAGAAGCCTGTTTTATCATTAAACCTTGGAAGAGGTATTTCCTGCATAGGTGGAAAGCTGTTTGGCAATGTAGAGGCAACTTTCTTGTAAATGAACAAGTCTTCCTGTGGATGTCAGCTTGGAACAGAAGCAGAAGAAGTGAAACGTGGGCCAGTCCTTTTTTTTGTTGCTGTTGTTGCGGCAGAAAGAAGGGCCTAGGGTGTTTGGTGTAGGTCCTTGTCTGCCTTTCCGAAGTGGGAAAAGCAAGAAGCAGCAGCATCAGGTGTTGGTGAGTACAATCCCAGCTCAGAGTTCGATGAAATGTTGTGCCAGCACACATTAGCAGAGCAATTCGCAATGCAAATGAACAATAGAGCCCCATCCACGAAGCAGCTGCTAACTGCACAAAACTGTTACCAGGATTAACAGTGCCAGAGGCTGGAATGTAATCAAACTTGAACAGGTGAAATGGTTACGCAGCTGAGAGAGCCTGTTCTCCCGTAAAAGAGTGGCTGTTTTTCCACCGTTTTGGTGACTGAGAGAGAGGTCTCGTGTCTGGCTTGCTGAACTTCATTTTAAAATGTCCGTAGTAGGCATTTAGGTTCTTTAATACCACTCTTTACAGTGTTGTTGCTTTTCTCTCTGTTAACTGAAAGAAGTCATGTGAATTTGTCCTTTCAAAAAAGGAACCTGCTAAATCACACTTGTTGGGAGGGAACTCCCTTCTTGGGGGATTAATTTTAAACTGATGCTGAGATATCTTTCTTGGCATCCAGGATTTCTCTGAGTGTTTTCAGGGGGTTAGTTAAACTCTCGTAAGTAATATCGGAGGGTTTTCCTTGCTAGAAGTTTTTTAGCTTTATACAACCATTGACACGAGTAGGTTTTATGTGGAAGTATCTTTTCTTTTTGCATGGTAGAAGTAAAAATCCAGAATTACTGAAAGTTCCTTTTCAACTTTGCCCAGTAGTAGCATAAGAAACAGCAAAATAAAACAGAGGGATGTAAAGCAAAAGCCAAGACAGCAGTTGAGCATTTCAGGTTGTTGTTCTGAATGACAGAATAAAAAGATCATGGGCAAGTGGGGAAGACAGATTCTCGAGGTGGTGTGCTAGGGGATACACACTGAACTCTCATCAACAGGAGTAGCTGATGTGCACGCTCATCTGCTGGTACGGAAAGGAGAGGAGTCCTCTTAGATTGCAAATCACGCAATGAGTGTGTGATTGCTACAGATCTTTTTGAATGAATAATTCACTGGTGTACTGTAATTTAGCCCACAGAGATGTGATTGCAGCTGTTCCCGTACTGTATATGTGTTTTGATTAAGTGGAGTGTATCTTAAACCCCACAAGTGTATAAATAGCCCATGTATGTGATATGCAAACACTGCATACGTGCACACCTAACAAGAGCAGTCTAAGGAAACATTTTGCTTTGGGGATGATTACTTAGATGTATATTTTAATATATAATTTATCTTAAAAAAAAAAAAAAAATCTGTGTGGAACACTTCCCTTTTCTTTTTTTGTCCAGCTATGAAGTCTTCCTGACCATGGGACTATATAAATGCTTTTAGCCAACGTTGTAGTAGCAGGGCGTCTCTGTGTTATTAATGACTTTATCATTCCAAGACCTTTACAATATAAGAAATTACTTCTTTTTGTGGCTGTTTTGCAGGTAGGAAACTGAAATGCAGAAACAAGAGTAACTTTTTCCATGGTTACACAGAACATTTGAAAGAACTAGGAACCGAGTATCCAGAGTCCTTACATGGTACTTTACCCACAAACTACTTTCTTGTCCTCTCCCCCTCACAGTTTCTTTTCCTCGGAAAGAGAGGCAGGGAAATGTTAGTAGTTTTGAAAATACTTGTGGGTTGTATTTGAATGCCAAGCAATTTGTGATTTTGAAAATCAACTTGTACTTTACATATAATTCAATCTTTTTCTTCTTATGCTTCTCCTCTTATAACAAACTTGTTTTATACTCAGAATGTATTTGTATGTAGAAAAACACTTACATGTACCCAAAATGTACGTGAAAATGGCAGTGATGTTTCCTGAGGTTTAGGCAGCTGTTGCAAGTGCTTTGTGTCCGTGACCGGTGTGTGACATACACAGAAACACAAGTCAGTGTCTTTGGGATCCGCTTTGGAATAAAACCAAGACAATAGTTCCTGGTAAAATTAGGAACGATACTGATCCTATACATAATTGATGGTATAGGTGGATTTAAAAACTGTAACTAAGGATGGTAATTGGCTTATCGGTCTTCAAAGAGTGAATAAGAAAGCAGCTTTCAAGATATTTCCTCTTTTGGCCTTGTCTGTAGGAAAAAAATTGCCACTTGGTGATAATGGGTTTGAATGTTAGATAAAATCTGAACTGATGCTGAAGTTAACTGTTTTGTTCATCTAGATCAGTGTTAAAAACCAGTTTATTCAGGTCTAGATATGTGAAAAAATTATGTTCAGCTCCAACTAATTTTTAAGTCCACTGTTAGCAACTGGTAATTTTCCAAGTGCAGAACAAAAATGGAGGGAGTTGCAAGAAAAAAAAGGAGCATATTTGTTGACTAGAGTCGGAAAATTTTTTAGGGCTTGGTCAAAAGCTCATTGACGTCAGTAGAAAGTCTCTCATTAACATCACTGGGCTTGGCTTTTGGGCCATATGATGGTCCAGATTGTAATCTCAGTTAAATCCGATTCTGTTAGAGAATTTATTCACTAGTGTAACACATTCAAGCTGCTCAAAATTGATTGCACTAAAAGTTTTCTCAACCAAAGGTAATCTTCTTGCGAAAACAAAGTAGTCTGTGAAAACAGATACGTTCTTTACTTTGTAACTTCCGTGTTGCTGTGTTCAAATTCTGTTGACATCGTTTTTATCAATTTAGGTTCTATTTATGAAAAGACACATTTTTTTTCTGAAATACTGGAGGCACCAAAAATTACTCGGGGTGGGGGGGGGCGGGGAATACAAAATTGAAACACAAATCACTAAAAGCAGTATCTGTATCGCTTTCATACCCTATAAAATCAAAACAATTTAAAAATTATTAAGACTTTTTCAGCCAAGTCTGTAACTAAGATCACAAGGTGATGCAGTGACTTTATTAGAAATAATATTCTTTAAACACCTGGAATGCAAAAATGGAAGGAAATAGGATAGCGAAAAAGAAAAAATAAACCTCTGGAAATCTGATCAAGACAAAAACTGTTCGTGTTTGCAGCATTATGTTATGCAGTCTATGGACTCCGCAGCAAGCTTTGTTCGGAGACGTTGACCGAAGTTTTGCAAGGTATAGATGGCATATGTTAGCAGAGGGAAAAAAAAATTGATTTCAGAGATGTGTACGTAAGGGCAGGGTATGAAAGAAACCTAAAAGGGGAAAGGAATAAATGCAGAGAACGCTGCTTTATGTTGGAGGAGGCGTGAAGAAGGCGGCTCTCACATTAACGAAGGCAAGTTTGAAATTGCTGGAACCAGTTCTGGTTTCCACTAAAATTAATGAGTAGACCTCTATGGACTCTAACTTGAGGAGGATTGTGCGTATGTTCCAGGAAGTCACAGAGTTTTGCCTTTGTGCTGCCAGTGAAAGTCATTCGGACCACCTTTGTGAAAAATACTGTCTCTACAAGAAATGAAGGTATGAGATGGAAGAGGAGAATAGAAAGAGAATTAGCAAACAGAACACAATTGCTTCATTCTTTATAGATGGGAGAACTACTTGAACTGTGAGTTAAAGTAAGGCATATGGCGAAGGGCATTTAATATTTGGTTACTATTTCGTTTGTTACAACAACTAGCCATCAAGGCATTAAGTACTTGATAAAGTCAGGAAATTAATGGTCCTTGTAAAAATTGAAGATTTTTCCAAAACAAAGCTGTAAAAGAACGAACAATTAAAGGTAATCAATACCATTGTTATTAGGAAAGCTACGAGTACAACACTTCTTCTCGATTAGGGAAAAACTGTATTTTATGTTTTTCTCTAGCAAGCTGATCTTTGTTCACTTCAGCCTGTAATCTTGGTTTATGCTTTATGGATAGGCTTTGTTCTGGGTGTTTTTGAAGCATTGCATGCCTTTTTAAAGGTTTCGACAGAAGAACAAACAGCAATGAACTCAAAGAACAAAGGATTGTTCTTTCTTTCCATCTTTATTTTTTTTCTTCTTTAAGAAAAGAAAGAAGTGTTTCATCTCGTTTTTCTCCCCTTTCAGGAAGTTGATGGCAATAAAGTGATGTCTTCATTTGCCCCGCACAACTCATCTACCTCACCCTTGAAGGCAGAAGAAGGTGGGCGTCAGAGTGGAGAATCATTGTCCAGCACAGCCCTGGGAACCCCTGAAAGGCGCAAAGGGAGCCTAGCGGATGTTGTAGACACCCTTAAGCAAAGAAAAATGGAAGAGCTCATCAAAAATGAGCCAGAAGGTAAGGCCTGGGAAACTGGCCAAAATTTTCTGTTTCATTTTCTTTTCTCCAGATTCTTTGGATACGTATACTTTTTAATCTTCCCATTTTCTGCTCCATTTGCTTTTTCTTGCTAGCAAAATTGAAGTAAAGAACTCGTAGTTCTTGTCCACATTAGAGATAAATTTCATCACTGTCCCATCGTAACTAACACTTTTAGCTTTTCCCAAATGAAAGCCTTTGTATAACATAACGGTCTTTTTGTCACAGTTGTAATAAACACAGCAACGTCCTTAACATGCGTACAATGAACACTGTGATTTTAACAGCCTGGGGGTCATTTACACCGCTACTCCCCTCTCCCTCGTTTCTAGAGCAAAAAGCAGTGTTATCAGCAATGTCAACGTTTTTGTGAAATGATCTAGTAGGCATGTCATTATTTGAAAAGTGAGAATTTAGATTTGGAGTTTAAGAAAGCTTTTGTCTGGAGCATGTCCTGTCATGTCATCCTCTATTTATCTGTAGTGCAGGTACTACGCAAACAGACACAGTGCAGGCTTTCTCTGCATTATGTCTGTCCCGCGAATTTCAACCTTGGCATATAGGTATCGTCTCTCCGAGAATCAGTTTCTTTTGGGAATGTATGTTGAGTCGATGACGATGCCACTTGTGCTCTGTGGGCTGAGAGTAAGACCGAACATCTCGCCCCTGAGAAGCCACAGAACCTCTTTCCTTTAACTAAGATTTTCAATTCCTGCCTGTTTGGGGCAGAGTCAAACCCCTGACTGGAAGATGAAGTTCTCACTGTATTCTCCATAGGTACCCAGCATGCATATTTAGAGCTAGGTTTCCAGGGGACTATGAGCCGGTTTATGTTGTGTGAACATACTGAGCCTTATTCCCTAACGCACAGTAATAAGACTATTTTCACTTACACCCCCCTATCTTGTTGTGGAAATCTATTTCAAATGTTTAAAAGAGTGGCACTCAGCGCCCACCTCAGTGTCGAAGCAGGAATTGACAACACCTACAAGAAAATTTTAGGACAACCTGCACACTGAAAATATGGATGCAAACAGTGTCACATACGTGAGCATGACAGGATTGTAAATTAGTCTTCTCTTCTTGACTGGAGCACACAGTAAGGGTCTGCTGGTAAACAAATTCTTTCTCTAAACATTTTTTTTGAAGATTACGTATAATCATAGCATTTCATTTTGCGTTTACGTTGACTTAATGGTCAGCGCCATGACCTACCCTGTGCCTTTGAATGGAAAAGATCCTCCCTGTGTATGGGATGGGATGGGATGGGAAGGGAAGGAGGCCAGACTTTTATATGAGAGAGCGCAAAGAACAGAGGGTTCTGGGAAATGTATAAATACGCTGTTGAGTATGAGATTGTACAAGCTGCACAGACTCCATTAAGGAAAGGCCACAGATAGACATGAGAATGCTTACAGAGCCTGTGCATTATCTCAGCTCTACTAAAATGAAAGTATACAGTACAAACAAAAGATCTACAGCTTTGTGAAGAGATTGGGAGCGAAAGGAGGGGGAGCAACTGAATGTTGGGCTTTGCAAATGCATGCAACAGAAAATCTTTTCTTCCCTCTAGCCATTGTTCTATTGTCTTTCAAAGGCCATTAAAATGAACAGCAGGTTGTGATGAAAATTTCATTAAGTCCTAGTTAAATCATTATGAGGGTGCCATATTCATGTCTCTACTTACTCCCCATCCAGGAAAAAAAATGAATAGGAAAGGGTTGGGGTTTTTTTCCCTTTCTTCTTGAAAGCTAGCTAACAAAAGTTCAGAAGTTAGAAGAGAATGGGAAATGGGACTTGAAACAAAAGGAGGCCAGAGAGGTGAGCTGGCTAGGAAGAAAATTAGACTTGCGTAAGAGCATTGAAAGGTGGTGAGGGACAAATACATCATTTTGACAAGTCTGCCACCCCCTTCCCTTCAGCCAATGTGATTGCTTTTAGGGTGGCTAATTAAAAAGTATGTATTTCTGGGTGCAGATGGCAGGACTGTTCTTAGACATCCTCCACAAATATGAGTCTCTTTCCCTAAAAGTGGTATGTACTACTGCAAGCACAACATCTCCTCTGTTTGAACTCCAGCAGAAAACCTTCTTGTCATGTCTTCTTCATGTAGTGCTAAAGTAAAGTTGTCAGTCATCACTGGTTGCTAGTCAGGTAATTAGCATATTAATGAACTTCGCCATGAATAAGATAAGTTGCAAGTGGGAATCTTTGGTAGTACATGTAGGTAACAATTCGGCAATGCATGATCACTGTGTATTTCGTTAATAATTTTTAGCCTTGCTAGTTTGTGGCGCTTTGTAGGAGAAGAACAAGAATCTTGGTTAAGCTTTGCCTGCATTATGTCAACAACAATAGTATAATACTTTATTTCTCTTTGGGAAGAGAGGGAAACATTTGCACCATAGCTGAGGTTTAATTAATTCAATTTCCTGTGAATCTTTCAAAGACCAGATATGAGCCAGATTCCCATTTCTCTATGTACTCAAAAGTTTATATATTATTTAACTTGTACAATGGGCTATGTTTGCTCAGTTTTTATTGTTTGAAATTGTCTTCTGAATTACTGTGGGAAATGTGCTTTTGAAGCATTCGTTCAAATGGCCGGTTCCTTTAGAAGCGATAAAAAGAGAAGGGCTAGGTCGGCAACTTTAGGTCTCAATCCAAACCTCGTATCAGTCAGGGAAAGGGCCTCTCTTTTCGTAAATGGATTTCGAGGACAAGTGAAATGTTCCAAAATACTGATAATAGGTCTGCGTGTTTTTGAGAAACTTTATTGATACAAGGTAAGTGGTTTTCTTACGTTTGTTAGAAAGTAAGAGTTAATACTTGGTAAATTTTGTCAGTGAAGGACAAGGATGTTTACAGTATTACAAAACATACTGCTCAGAGTGCACGAATGCACAGATGTGCGTATGCGTATATGTGAGCACATACGCGTACCCACACGTGCGCTGCCAAGGGGAGCATCACTGTTCATATAAATGGTTTCCATATTGGTTTGTTGTGTACGTGCCCTTGGTTAATGTCCCCTGTAGGAAGCCATGCTACCTACTCATTCCTAAGATCTTTCCAAAAGCTTGTCATTTCCTATTCCTCCTTGCATATGTGTATGCTTTTGGTTTTTGTAGGGGTTTATACTTAGCTCTAAAGCCCCATGTTGTTCCCCCCCCGCCAAAGTTGCCAATTTACTCTTGCTGTGTGAAAGTACGTGACTGACAATGAGTCATGCCGACAGAGATATGGAGTGTTTCAGTGAATCTAAAACTTGTGGAATTTTACTCGTTGTTAATACAGTGCTCATTTTTCTTCTTTCAGATTCTGCAGAAAATCCTTATATGCAGCTTTAGTATTAGGCCCCTAAAGGCATAAACCTATTACTGAAGTCACACAATGTTATTTTACATGAAACATTCTGTCCTTTCTAACTTGAACTTCAGAAGAGAAGTCAGTCCCCTTTTATTCCTCGTATACAATAATGAAGATAATGGAGTGGGTTTGGAGAAGCCTTATATACTGTGACAGACCTCAAGCCCTTGCCCTGAGGGTCGTCTGCCGACCATGGGATTCCTTTTGCAGCTAAAATCATTAGGCGAATGAGATACAGGCATGTTTTTCTTCTGTTTTCTTAAGGCATCAGAGGATGGCAGAGACTCTCTGTCTGTCTGTTCTCTTCATTTGTAGAAATGAAATGGAAATCTCTTTGAAGTCACTGAGCTTGACACAAGTTCATGAAAGCAAAGACCAAAGCAGCCACTTAGCTTTTTCTTGCACTATTAATGAGATTGGATTGCTGTATTTTAATTTATGGCCTGTGCTTGTGGAAAATGAAATCTCTGAAATCTGTGTAGCCTTTCCTCTAAATGTATGGCTTGGCTTCTGGAAAAAAAATTAGGCAAAGAAGTAAATTCTCGCCTATTTTTAGAATAAGCCACAGCAGTCACCGGCTCTTTACTTCTTGTAACTTTTAATTAAGAATCCATCTTGTTTTTCCATTTTGGCAGTATATGTGTGTAACAGGTTATATATTTGTCTGTTCATCTTTAAAACTTACATACTCTATCTTCTGAGGCCAGATCTATGTTATTGTACAGACTTTGTAGGAATTCTGGGTAAAAGGGATCATATGGACGTCTACCTGACCACAGAAATTGCGCTTATGAGTATGTGCACATGTGGGTACACTTCCGTCTGCATGGCTCATTCTTCCATAACAAGGACCTCTGAAACTCAATTCGGTTTGTCTGTTTACATGATAACTTTGAATTTTATATGAATACATGTACACACACATATATATCTATTAAATATATATTTAGATATAAATATATATAAACACGTGCACACAGTAATTGTGTACATGTAGTGTTTAATATTGTTCCTACTCCAAACTTTCAATCTACCAGTCCTTAGGTCTTCTGAGCTGGAACAGTTAATCTCAAGTGTACATTAAGCACGTAATATATATGTTTGCAGGGCTTTAAGAGGCACTGTGAGTACTAGAGCCTCATGTATTATAGTGTACTGCAATACTATAAGTAATTACTTTGTCGGAAAGAAAGGGATGAGAAAGGCCTCAGGGGAATGATTTTTGTCTTCTGAACATCCCCCAAAGGCTATTTGTGTTTGAAGTTTAAGTTTACATTGTAAATCACAACACCTGTTCTTGTGGTAATTTGAATGGGTGTTGTTTAAGCAGTTCTGTAGTTTATAAAAGTGAACTATATTGAATTAAGGCTCTCTAGTTGAAATAAGATCCCAGAATATCTCCTAGTATTATCAAACTTCTAATCAACTTGTCTTGTAAAGAAATCAAGAAGTCTCCCTCTTCTTAAGCCATAAATTCCAAACCAGACCATTAATGGGCACAAGAAGGGAGGCCTTTGAAATGCAGACTTTTGTTTTTAAATCACATCTGATGAGATGGGAAGAAATAAAGTGAAAAGATTCGGGAAAAGCCTAAGGATACTCTAATTGGTTGAGGTTTGAATTTCTTTTATTTGGTTCTTCGCTGTCCCTTTGACAAAGTACATGTTGAAGAGGCTTTGTAATGCTGTTCTACTGAAGGACAAACAAGGATACTTTGCACTTGAGTACTTTTAAGTTTTGTTCGTACACTCCTGCTGCTGTGGAAGGATGCTTCAAGTGCGTTGTGGTTCCATGTTCAGCTATGCAGTCTGTCACCAGAAAATGTGTCTTCTCTTGTGGAGCAAGCCAGCATCAAACTTCCATGCACTTCTTTCAAAGACCCTGCCGTATGGAAATGTGCATTCACATACTGCTGATAAAAATAGAAAAATAATTTTTAAAAGTGTAAAAAATGAAGTTTATGACATAGGTCTATGTGAAGAGACCGCGCTGTTAAATGCTGCAGTGGCTTAAGCCTTTATTAACAAGTGCTTTATCTGTAGAACAGAGGTAGCCTAGTTTGAAGCCCTGCCAGCTCTTACTTGCTTAAAGTGGAGTTTATTTGTCACCTTCAGTTTTTAAGTGTTTTCCTTCCTAATAGTTTAGCCCGATAGTCACAGTTTATTTCAATTGCTTAGATTCCCTTCCAAGTCTGTCTTGCTTACATCCTCAAAGGTTTGTAGCTTTTGGGTTTTTCTTTTCTCTTTTCATAAAGGCATCTGAGGTGCTGATGCAGCATCTTAAATACAGAAGAAAGCATTATGGTCAAGTGAGATTCAGGAAACTGGTGCTTTTGGGGAGAAGATGCAGTCCCTCTCCCCCTCCCTGTTTTAGAATGAAAGTCTTCTCTGATGGATCTCCATAATTAAAATTTCCTTCCAGGGTACTTTCACTCCACAATATTGCACAAGCAGCAGCCAAAGCAAAATGCGTCATCTCTCACTTCCCGTCTCTTACACTGCAGCGTATAAGTGGTTCACCAAGACCAAAATAATTATTTGGGCTCTTGTCTGCCCCTAATTCCCCTGGTAACCAGACTCTTCAATAGCCGTGATTAATTTCAATAGGAGTTTTCGAAACTCGCTGCCACTCTTACCCCGGATCATTTTGATGTGCCTGTTGCCCCCAATGCATTCCAGCTAGATGACTTTGCAGTCTCCCTTAATTTTTTGCTCTTCTTCTCTCTCTCTCTCCCCCCCCCCCCCCCCCCCCCCCCCCCCCCCCCCCCCCCCCCCCCCCCCCCCCCCCCCCGCCCCCCCCCCCCCCCCCCCCCCCCCCCCCCCCCCCCC
>VZSC01012813.1:204936-255760 GCA_013398225.1 Steatornis caripensis | reverse complement strand
CCCACTTAAATTTCCCCCTTCCCTGGAAAAGCCATTAGCTTTCCGAACTTCATTTCAGTCCTTGGATCACCGCTGGAGAAACCTCTGACCCAGACTGGTAATATCTACATGAGGGAGCGTGCCAGCTCTTTCTGTATGCTTATGTGCCACAGCTTTTGGGGATGTCATTTATTCAGGAGTGAAGAGCGAGCCACCTGTTTCTCAGGCCTCTTGTCCCTCATATTAAAGGTTCAAGCCCTTGCTGAATAGTAACATCTTAATCTGGGCAGCATACACAACATTTAGCTGAAACCTATTTGTCGAGCTAGTGGGGTTTGTGGGATTTTTTTTTTCCCTCTCTCTTACCCCTGAGGCGCTTGTCACGACCGTGCATATTAAAATTAATCAGACCTCCCAGGCTTGTGTGACTGTGTGGTTTAACATGAAGAAGTGGATGTCAAGCATTTGCCCTAATTAAATAGGCCTGCTTGGTTTTGTTCTAGTGGATACTTGGTCTTTTTTTTAATAAGAGCTGCTTATGGAGGAGGCACGGCCAGCTCTAGAGTTGGTGGAGAGCTCACTTCAAAGTTTTTCCCACCACCTGCGCCCAGGATGCTGAGACCCGAAGGGCTCCCCGCGTTCTTTCTTAACAGCACAATTTGTGGAAAGTAAGTGGAGGGGGAAGGGGAAAATACGGCCAAATGAGCGAGAGCGTGATGAGGGAAGGAGAGGCGAGGAGCTGGGACGAGCATGTGGATTGGCTTTTTGAAGTTGATTAAGATGACCTATCATCCTGTCTGAGCAGCTTTAGATCTCAGTCTGTGCCATGAGCTATTCACAAGGCTGTCGTGTGTCTTCTGTTTACCAGAAGCAAGAGAAAGCCTCTAGTATGGCAAGGAGCAACATTTGCAGCAACTCCCACTTGCTTGTTTAGCTAATGAAGGAGCCTTGTAAAAACACTCTTAAGTTTGAAGCTGTTGCTTACTTGGATTAGTTATGTGTCTGTTTCACGTTAATATTTTTAAGGTAGTTTGAAAGTTGCCAGTTGCACACAACTGTACACATCTCCTGCATTGTAAATAAGCTGTACTGGGGTGACAGAACTCCTTTCATCATCTGTTCTTCTCGTGCAGTTTAACTTTATCGTGGTGTCTGCGCTGCCTCAGGAGAAAACACGCTATATGCGTGTGATTTCTGTACTGTAATGTATAAATTCAAAAAGCGCTCAAAACGGAGTAAGGGAGAGTTCTTTTTGGGGGGACACCCCCTAAAACCTCTTTAAATAGTGATTAAGGGCTGGTACTATTTAGCAATTCAACAAGTTAATTTTAGCCAAAAATAGTAGAAAATTTGGAACGGTCAACGTTTTTAGACAAAATGTTTCATTGGAAATGATATTTTTGTTTTTAGATGTTTAAGATGATTAATCTGAAAGAGAAATGAAAACATTTCAATTAGGATTAAATAAAGCATTTTGGGTCAGGTGGAAACAGCTTTTCCCTTGACTTGGTTTGGCAGCTGAAATTAAAAAATTCAAACTAGTCAAAAATGAGTTTCAAAACCTGGAGAGGTTTTGGGGTTGTTTCGTGTCTAATGACCTGAGGGGGACAAATGAGCAGTTGTTTTAAAGACACTTAAATGTATCTGAATGTTATGCGCTGCGGTTTTGACGGTAAACTGCAATATTTTAGTCAGAAAAGCTTTCAAAATTTTATTTCCTCCAAATGTGCAAATTTCTGTGTCTTCTGAAGCCTCAGTCAGAAAAGTTCTGCAGCACCTGGGGCATTTTATTTTGAAACAGATTTTGGAAGTTTATCATACTTCATACGTTAGACATACTTGGCATGTCTTTGCAGCAGAAACCTATGAGTCTATTCTAGTGGGCCTAGAAATCTGCAGTCATTACACCCCCAGAAACTGATTTTGCTTTCTATTAACATTTTTGCAATCCAGTACTCAGGCAAAAAGCAAAGCTTTATTTATCTGTTTCCATAACAGTTCAAATCGCCAAAGTAAAACCCAGCAGGTGGGATGATACTCCATTGATTATAAAATTTAGGGCACATCCGTGCACTAACTCCTTGCCGTCTTTCTCTCTCTCTCAAAGTAGTAGTATTATTATTCCTATTTTATTTTTCATTTCAAAGCTTGGCACAAGCCAAATGTAACCATATTGACACTGCCAAGCATCTGTCTGGTGCTTGACAGCATCATAGAAACCCTTCCACTTTTTCATCTGGGTTGCTATTGGTTATTTAACAACACAATGCAATCGGTGCAGTGTGGGTGTTTATGACATGGAAAGAAAGGTTGAGGTGGGGGGAAGGAGCCCTGTACAAGTAAATACGTCTTTCGTCATATCTTTTGTTTGGTCTGTTTGCTGTGTGCTATTCAGTAGTCAACAGAAGTTGTTTGACGGTTCTGCAAAAGGGTAAGAAACCTTTTCTTAAACTGTTGTTCTCCTGCGTGTGTCGCAGACCAGAAAGTTTTCTGCTTTTGTTTTTCTTGCCTGGCTTTGTTGTCACCTGTCTGTTGTTGAAGGGTCCTTGTCATCGCTGTTTTGCTGATGCGAGGTAAAGCTGTTACTTATTAAATGCTCCTTTCTGAGCAGTGATCTTGTACAGGTGAAGCGGACGTTTAGATAGCTTATGGCAGGTTTACTGTGGCTGTCTTTGGGGCAATAGAGTTTTTTCAAGCTTATGTTTTAATTTATTTATTCAGCTAGGGGGGAGGAAAGTGAAAAGTGAACGAAGAGAAAAAATCAGTCTGTGTTTTCTGCTGAAGAATGCCGTGTTAGCACTTGTGCGACCCGGTAAGGCTTTCCGAGATGTTTAGCCTTGATTTAATTCGTATTTAAGATCTCTCCTCCCAGCACATTAATATAATGTCAATGTAGAATGCATTGCATGGTGTAATTACTGAAGAGAGCAGTAGTTGGGAAAACAGACGGTAATTGAACACATGGCTGTTTATTACAACAGGACAGTGCTCCTACGCTGGTATTTAGGGCATTAATAGGGAAGAATTGATTTGTTGTTTTAAGATGAATTCAATCGCTGTTGCTTAGGCCTTTGTTTGTTCAGGCCGAGTTATGCTTTGTTTGTGTTATGTGCCCAAGAGGTTTACACACCACAGCGTGGCATTAGTCATGCAGAGGGCTTGGGAGCAGAGAGCCATTTAAATGAACAAAGGACAATTTTCTTTTTGGCTCTGTTTATCTTCCTCTCTAGTTTTGTTACCCTCTAATCTATCTCCACCTCTCTCTCCCTCTGTCTCCCCCCGCCTTTCCGCCCCAAACATTTTTGATCAATGCAGAGGTCCTCCCGCTTTCTTCCTTCCCGCTCCTCTTTATTCACCCTGCCGAAGACAAATGAAGCTCTGATTGACAGGTGGCAACACGGGGTTGCGGCAGGGTGTAAATGGAGCGGTTGCTCCCAAGTTTGTGCAAGGAAGAACTGGGGTGGGGGCCAGGAATGTTCAACTTGGAGGAAGAAGATTGATTTCAAAGCGAACAGAGAGGGAATGAGTTGTACCACTGCACGTCTCAAACTCTGGTGTTTTTGAAAGCAGGAATGGGCGCACCTTTTGCGGCTCCTGCTGGCTTGCGCTCTGGCTGGGCCGCGTGCAGGCCACGTCCTGGGATTTAACGAGCCTTCTGCCCCCTTCTCCTTTTCACTGACGCGAGATGGCAGGAGGAAGAGAGAACCGTGTGACTGAAGTTGGATTCCGGGTCTCCCCATTGTGAGCAGTGTGGTTTATATTTTAGGCTCATGGTGCTTGAATCTCGTCTTGATTGATTTCTGAGTGTGGGAGGGTTAATAGACACTCCAGAATGATGCGGACCAATTTCCGCGCTCAGGTGTAAGTTCACGACTCCCGCTGAATATGCAAGAGCGTTAAGAAAGCAGCATTTGACCCAATACAGGATTTGTAAAGAACCCAACACGATTTTTTTTTTTATCCCTATACAGACAGGGATTAGGCCTGTTCCTAGAAAGAGCGTTATTAAGAGAACTGAAAGGTAACAACAAAGTCTGTGCAGTCATTAATTGCTAGAAACTTGTATTTCCTAGATGGTGAGATACTTGTATCTAAGTAATACAGTGCGTGATGAATTAGCACCCAGATTTGCCTTTTGGAGGTATAGAAAGTGCCGGCTTATACACAGCACAATGAAGGAGAGCCACAGATGTGTGACATGGAGAACCAGATTCTTCCTGTCAGGGAGAAATAGCAATTTAGGACACGTGTTCATACACTGCAACATGCAGGGAAGGATGTGAACCTCAGTTGCTCATCTGAGCCTTTTAGCCGTAATTAATTAAATTATTGAATGTCTGAATAAATAATAGAAGCACAGGAGATGACAGAAGAGGATCTGAAGTCCAGCATTGTCTTTATCTATGCCTGTAGTCATAGGCAGTTGGTTCTGTATGGGACACGCTACTTGGCCGTTACTCAGAAATCTTTACTAAATACCTGGAAAGTGTAGTTAACTGCAAAGGTCCAGCCCATACGCCCAAGGGGAAATTTCCTTCCCACCTCAAAAAAACACCCAAACCCAGTTATCGTACTGTTCTGCCAATAAGCAAGAATGGTCACGGCTAAAGATTTATACATCCTCAAAGTTACAACTAGAGCCCAAGTGCTTTATCAGAAAGGAAAGTGTCTCTCCCAGCTTGGAAGTGGTTATCCAAGTGTCCTGTTTTTCCAGTACAGTTTGGAATGTTGCATTAGTTTTGAACTGTAGATTAGCCCACACAATCTCAAGGTAAATAGTCTAGAGACAAAGATCCCATGGAAGAAGAAAGCCTCTCAGTTTTGTATGCATCCTTGATCTTTTTTTTGCTAAACTTTTCTTTTTTTTTCCTGGTTTGCCCACAACACATATCCCATTTCAGTAACTGAGTGTCTTATCTCCCACAGAGTCAGGCACCGGGGGAAAAAAAAAAAAAGACGAAAAAGTCAACAACTAAGCAGAAAAATGGTTTCAACTGTAGTCATTACTGTGTGTTCACTCAAATCCTGTAAGATCACTGTCTTCTCGCAAAGTGTAAAGCACATTAATGTATTTTTGCTGGGATGTCTGTAGACTTAAGTAAAGCAACGTATTTCCAAATAATTCCTTTTCCTTGTATGTGAAATTAGTATATGAAGATGAAACTAGAGGACAGCAGGCTTTCACTAATGATTTTCAGCTGCAACAATTCTAGATTCCACACTGAGCTCATGTACAGCCTTAATCAGCAATGCTGTTTAACTAAATATGGAGACATCTCACTGAAGATTACTTTATTTTAAGTCTTTTTTATGCATTTCCTCTTGCTGTGTCATCTAATTGATTCACAGCTCCTGTGAAGCTTTGGGGTATGGGACACAAATCCAGGCAAAATGCATTCTTCCTTTACAAGTTTGGCCAAGCCAATCCTGTCTGACTTCAGAGGAATTAAGAAGCTGTCATTGGGAATCATTCTATAACTAACCATAAAATTATTAGATGAATAATACACGTGACACAGGGGTTTAGGCTATAACCTGTTCTTTCTGCTGAAAAAAAAATGCAGTCCTTTTGAGATGATCATTACGATTTTTACCAGTATTTTATTGCTAGGCTGGTTACTGAATGGGGGAACACAGTACCCAGTGTATGTTACACGGTATGCATGACTCAGTATTTTAAAGTAACAGGGCCCACCGAAGACAAAAAGAGAACGTAATTAGAGGTGCTTTCTTAACGTTGCCGGACTGCAAAATTTTCCCAATTTTTCTAATATAAACTCTTTTTATGGGTTGTTGGTTTTGTCCTGGCCTTAGGCCTTAAATGTAGCATGGAGCAAACTGCCATTGAAGCGCTAGAGACAGAAAGTTTAACTGCCAGTTCCATTTCCTCCTTGGTTTTCTCACGTGTCGTTGCTAACAGTTGATCCGCTTATATTGGACAATATAAACGTTCACCAGAAATCAGATTAAATCTATCAACCACCATACTCCTGAGTATTTTCAGAAGCAAACGAGATGCAGTGTATGGCCTTTTTTTAACTCGCCCGCTTCAGGTCTTTTAGTAGGCAGGTCCCTGTAGACAAAGGCAGGTGAATAAGCATCAAGAGGAGAAGAATGAAGATGCCTTCTGCGTTTGTATAAACAGGCACCATTGGGGGAAAATTAAGTGGGGAGACAATTTTTGTAAGCTTGTCAGGATAACTCTTTAAGGGAGGTTAAAAGATGTGCTGTCCTTCAGACCTTCTCTTCTTCCTTAGGGTGCACCCTTGCAATCTGATTAAACTTGGGGTAGTGAAGATACTAGCAGGGATTTGTTTGTTTGATTAATTGATTTTTTTTTTTTCCCAAAAAATCTTATTCCTACTAGAAGAGAGCATTGGGATTGTTTAGGCAATCCCAGGTAGCTTTGCTCCCAGGCCGAATGCATTCCATAAAGCTGTCAGTTCTTTAGCTTAATACTGGGTCTTAGTGTATTAAATGAAGGCTTTCAGTGATCTAGGACACAACATGTGCCAGGAGTAGGAACTAAAATTAGAGGCAGACTTTTGGCTGTGAGAGCTGCTTGAGGCTACTTGGGGTGAAAGAGGAGGGAAGAGGCCTGACGTCAGTCACAGCCCAAGGACTGCAAGATGTCCAAAGCATCCCATCAGATACAGGTTTTTCTGCAACACACACTATAGTGAATGACCTTTCCTTTTTTGTCTCATCCCACTCACTGATACAGCACTGGGTGCTTCGTTTCACACACCAACCCCGTGTCGAAAGCTCTCATAGTTCACTTGTTACAGCAAAGTCCAGCTCTTGGCATACTGGGATTGTGATTTTTTTTTTTCCCCCGCTCTAAAAGAGGAATGGAAACTTAAATAGTAGCTAATCTTTGATAACATGCACCTTAAAAATGTGAAAATATTGTGAAAGAAAGTGAAATCTTTATGAAGGATTGTAAGTTTCCATTCATAGAAAACAGCTGTTGATGTTGTAACCTAACGATAAAAAGATTAGGTGAAATAGGGCTGAGCGACAGGAAAATTGCTTCTTCCTCCTTCACTTCAGTGAATATATTTTATTATGTAAAATTTTATGCTCTTGGCTGTATGCAAGAATCATTTCCCTGCATTTTTTTTTTATATACATCATAATTCTGTTAAGGACTACAAATGAGGAATAATTAGCCACTATTGTTTGGTTATGTAGATTCTCTTGTGTTCCCTTCTTGTTTTCTTCATTTAAACTGTCGATACTGTTCTTGCCATTTAGAAATTATGACTGTGTTACTTCATGAATATGAGATGACAGGGACCTTGTTTTAAATTGCGGTAACACTTGCTCCTCTTCTGTGATCATTTCAGGCCATCTGAAACATGTTCTTTCTTCATGAAAAGATAAATACTCAGAAACGCAAGTTCATAGACATTTAGTCCTTAGGAAAGGATCTTCAGTCTTTACCTTTTCCTGGCTTGTCTCTTTCTAACAAAGTCATAATGCTGTACTTTGGCACCGGTGCGAGATTCACATAGACGTAAGAGAGGGTCCTGGTCTAAATAAGGTACATAGAGGCGATTCATCAATACGAGAACTTTGCCTTTTATTCAAACGTAGAAAGATTTGTAAATTTTTATTGTTAGGGAAAAATCCTTCTCCTCTGAAATCTGCACTGTGAATCTAAACTCTGATATTTTGCCTCTATTCATGTACAGCACTTTCTTTGATGACTGTTGGAGTTCTGATCTCACAGGGAGAGGAGAATATTGGGAGTTGAGATTTCTTGAACAGAGCTTAGGGGATAATATTGTGTTCAGTTTGTTTCACTAGATGCAAGCTAATCAGAGAATAATTAACAGTCAAAATGCCAAGGTCCTTGTTCAAGTAAAGGTTCTGGTATTGAAGTGCTCAATAAAGTAACACGTTGAATTCAATGAGACTTTAAACTGAGCAAATGCTTCAGGATTTGTCCCCAGCTATTTTCTCCCTGTCGGTTTTTAATGAGCATCCCATAAAAGTGTTTAACAATTGTACTGGCTTTGATTTTTCAAGGTTTTGGAGAAAATTGCGTTCTCAGGTTGTGAAAAAAATATTGAAACAAAACAAAAAAAGAGTGCATTTTTCCATCGTGATGTCTAACATACTGTAAGCAGATTCAAAGACTGTCTCATCTCATGCTTGCTGATAGGCAGTGTGTTAAGGACATTATAAAGAGTATTGTATAGAAATTGCCAGGAGGAGGAATTACAGCTGATAGCTAAAGGTATTTTAGACGTCATCTTAAGTTCTAGGGATTTTTAGGGAGGTAAAATTTAGATAGAGAGGTAGCTATAGATGCCAGTACTTTGTTTGTTTGTTTTATAAGTGAAAGGAAAAAAAATGCCACTAAGATCACCATACAGAGCCTGGTGTTTAAATGCCATGATTTTTGTGTCAGAAGCAGCAGCTAGTGTATCTGGATTCGTCCTTTGCCTTGCTTTCCTCGGTTGTCACTGAGAGCTCCCAGGCTGAGACAGATGGCTGCTGGTTTAGTTGCGTGCGTGGGAGACAGGAACTTCCACATGTGATTTTTTACCATTTGGTAGTAATTAGTTTGTTGTATAAATTAACATTAACTGAACCATTCTTCAGGCATTGTTTGTAATTATCTTCTTTGAGCCTCTGAGTTGTGTAAAGAAATAAAAAGCAGGGAAGAAGCTGCTGCCTATTTTGTACAGGGAAAAGACTCTATCATTAAGCAGAACAGAGCAGCAATTATTATTGCATGCCCAGTAGACTGAAAAAAAAAACCTTTAAAAAGCAAGATTTTTGTTTTCCTGTAAATATTAATGGAAATGAATGATTTAGAAGTGCAGATAGATTTTACAAAATTTGTGAGAATTAAGTATGAATACAAGCAATGGTGATCATGCCTCCCTGATATCATCATTGTCATTACTGCTACTACAACTACCGCTGCTGCTACTTTATTTGGTGTGAGTTTGTGAGGAGTAGAGAGTTTCTTTATTTTTTAAAATGTGTGTCCTCTCAATTTTATCCCATTTCACCCTCAACCCCCCATCTTTGAAATATTTCCTGATTTTTTTTGTAGTAGACAGTAAGGATCTTGTGTCTGCCTATCGGGCAGTGAACTGTCGTTAGTGCTGGTTTTCTCTGGGGGTTTCTGTCACTTCCAGCGACCAGCCAAATTGGAATTGCCAGGAGAACAGCCTCTCGCATGTTCCTTGGCACTTCTGTTTCCAGACTTGGCCAGAATCCAGACATGCAGAGGTTCGTGGACATGAAAAGTAACAGGGAAAATGCCCCCTGGTATTAGCCCGATGTTTTAGTAACGTATTGGGAATCTCTAGGTTCGTTTGTTGGAAAAGTTCAATGCCTCGACGAGTAAGAAAAGTTTATATTTCACTAGACTGAAGTTCTTCCCGTTCCTACCCAGGAGTTGGCAAGAACTAGTGTCGGTGTCCGTCTTTCGGTATAGCTCTCCTGCCCTGGATGCAGAGCTGGCGAGATGGGCAACACAGTGCTGTGCAGTAAATCCTCTCGCATATAGGCCGGGTTGCAGTAGTAAAACTCAGGTGCAGTCCATCACAAGGCACTCCACAGCTTCATTAAAATTAATTTAGTATCCGAAGTGTACCCTCTGGAGAAAAGTTCGTGTGACTGGAGTTTTAAAGTGTCTTGGCATTTTCTTGTGAAATGAAATGAAGACAATTTTAGACTCAGGCTTGAAGTTGTTGTCTAGGTCAATTCATGCTGATTGTGGTTTTACCTAAATTCATTGCATACGGGGCCCATACCTGAGGTGTGCATTTGGGTCTTCTTTCTCCCATCAGAATTGCCATTAATATTTACATTTGTCCAGATAAATAGTTTTACCTGGAGAATAAATGCTAAAAGAGGACTTGAAATTCTGAAATGAGTAAGTAGAGATGCAGCTTAGTTAAGAATTGTTCTGCTTTTCTTGGCGTGGTGAATTAGCCTATGTGAAGCTCGGTGCTGTTTGGGGAAGAGGAAGGTTGGAGGGAGCGTGTGGAAGCTTTAGGGGCTGGAAACGCAAAGAGAATACGAGCTGAGTATGCTGAAACCTGTGGCGAAGAGGAGGCCACCGTGGTTGGGTTTCTTTCTGGCAAGGGCTAAAGCTGTAACCAAGAATATCTGTGATTCTCTGACTTTTGGTATCGATGAATCAAACATCGTCTGAACCATTCTATTGAACGCTTTTTTTTCTTTTCTCAACCATGAAAACTGAAGGTGCCAACCACCCTTTGATATTGATGTGGCAGCGCGGTGGATAGGCTTGCAGTTAGCTGAAGGGAGCACGTGAGCTTTTCAGTTCACCTTTGTCCTGCTGAAGGGTTGTGGAACAAGAAGGAAGAGCTGAACGCGGCCTTTTGTTGTACGAAGTATACAGCTGCAGCAGCATCATACCAACTGCAGGGCTATTTTTTTCATCCCTGGAGGAATACAAGGAGGAAAGATTGGTCCCGTGGCTAAAAGCACAGAGCAGAGTCAGAAAATACAGTTTTTTCTGGTTTTTTGTTTTGTGTTTTGTTTTTTTTTTCCCCGCAAATTTTCCACATAAACTTCATTCTCTTTCTCAGAGTTGTGCGTTTTTAAAGCACCGTTGATAATAGTAACTGTCTATTTCTTCACATTGGTGAAATTTAATTACTGCTTGGGAGATGGAGCCTGACAGTGGTCCTGCTTACAAGAAAGGACTAGACATAGGTCTGAGGAAAGAAGCTGGCTGGAAGTATGTGTGTCTGTTACAAGTCTGTCTCATTTGTCTGCCTGACCAGAAATGAGATTGCAGGTTGAGTTTGGAAGCCTTTGGCCCGAATTCAGTAGCTTCCTCACAGGCAGAGCTCGCTTTCGCCTCGATGGGATGTCTGCAAGTGCAGCAGCTGCAGAGCTGGGCCTGTAGGGCTGTTGTGTGACGTGAAGTTGGCACTGTAGCTTCGTGCAGTAGATGTCCTGCGAGGAAAAGATTCGGTTTCCATACCTCCTCCTAGGGTGTCCTTTCCTGGACCAGACAATTCTCCTTGTCGAATCTCATGGTGTTCTTACCTGGAGCGAGGGCTGTGCTGGGGCGTCGGGCTGCGGTCCTCCAGGCTCGCAGTCCTCGGGGCACAGGACACTGCGCGCGCGTGCCGTGGTAGAGGATCGCAACCGTAGAGGCAGACGTAAAATAATCCGTGCTTTGCCTGCCACTTAAAAAAATTGCTCTGCCGCTTCAAACACTTTTCCCCACGTGCCTTGTAGAATTTATTTATTTATTTATTTTACGGGCATGCGGGTTACGAGCTTTGGCATGGCAAGAAGGTGAGGAATTTTTGTTTTGTTTTTAGTTTGGGGAAGAGGCGGGAGGGAGCGTGTGGGAGCTTTAGTGACTCGGAGCTCAAAGAGAATGCATTAATTAACCCAGGAGGATCTCTGGGATGCGGGAGTGAGAAACTGCAGCTTTAAAATCCGGTGATCTTTATCCATTGTTGGGTTTGGGTCAAAGACCTTGGATAAGGGAAGGGGGAAGAAGGGTGGGCACAATGGAAACCAGATGTTTCAAGCTGACGGGGGTTGGCCTCTCTGTTATTGTGTGACAAGCCACTGATCTCCCCCGCACACCCAGCCTTCGAAAGTATGTCATTCTTCTCTGAAGTCCTTCTGTCCTCCACAGAGGAGGGAGGAGAAAAAGGGGAGGGCAGGCACACGCGCGCGCACACACACATACACACACACACACACACGCACATACGTGCATGCGTACATGCACGCACACATGCTCACACAGACAGCCCTGGCTCTGCTTTTTTCCTTTGGCCTACCTTGTCGAATGGCCCTGGAAGACTAAACAGGTGTTATCTACTTTTGATTTCAGTGCATTTAAATTAATCCTGTCAGCTCAGCTGTTAAAACAACTGTCATCTCCAGCTGTTAGTAATTTTCGACTGGGCACTTTTACAGGTTGCCAAGTTCTGAGCCTGCATTGTGAATCTCTCGCTCCCTTTCTCTCAAAGCGCTATAGTAACAATTTGTATTTTTTTTTAAAGGGGACTTGCATTGCACTGTTTTTATATCAAACCCTGTTTATTATATATTGAAATAATAATATCACAAAACCCGACATCATCATGCCAGACTTTGGAATAAAGAGCTAAAGCATGTGTGGAGTGCAGTGCATATCAATCTTCTGTGGGTTTGTTGCAGCCTCTCTGTGCATTTTAAATTTGAATGAGAGATGAATCAACCTGAGGGTTTGGGAGGGAGGAAGAGGGGGGCTCTAAATTTTTGCTGCCAAAAATAAAGCCTCCTTTTTAGAAGCACTGGTCCCTGTTTTTCCCTTTTGCCTCAGTGTACATTTAATTTTTGTAACTAGTATTAACAGGAGGGACCTCATCACAAAAATACTTAAAATGCCTTTCAATTGTTAGATTAATGACAGACACATGGTAGCCTCAAGAATTGTAGCGGAAAAAATTCATGAATTGGATACATGTTATTGATTTCAGTAGACACTCTCTAATGTGACTTATTCCTATGTGGCCGGGATCTATAGTCCATTACCAGTGCTTCAGAGTCAGATAGCACTTGTGGATCACACAGATCTGAATCCTGACAAGGAAGGCTTTCTGTGCCTTTAAGGTTTCCACTCATTGCAGTTGTCTGGCCAGATTTTCAACTGGTATAGAACTGAGACTGCTCCCTTGACTTACGTTGCAAGCCATCCTTAAAACACTGGAAAGGATTATTCAGGCATCCTTTGGCACATTCGTAGAAGAAGGATGTACTTAAGAAGTAGCTATAGGTAATCTTTCTCTCAGCAGAGCATAGATGATTTCAAGTGTCAGGTAGCCAAATAAAAGGGATCCTTTAAAAAATTATGCTTTTTATTGTCTGTGTCTCCTACGTAAATACAGGCACTGTTTTATATCTTGTAGTAAAATAAAGACTTTAAATTCGAAACCTAATTTCTTAAGATTTTCGTTTTGAATTTCTTCAAGAAAATTCTGTTAAAATAGGAAATACTCCCCAAATAATACCAGTATAATTCTTTTTCTTTCACTCTGCATTCTGATGCTTGGATGAAGAATTTTATTGTTTAAGACAATAAATGAAACCAAAAACTTTAGGAAAAGCTAAGGAAATGTTAGATGCTGAAGTACCATCTAATTCAGCAGGGCAGGTGCTGATCCCATTTCCACTTTTAAAATGTATCTCTGCTTTTCAGCGTGTTCAGCCTCTAATACAGAATTGCGGCTGTCTCAGCAGCATCCTAAATTCTGGTACAGTTGTGGCTGGTTTTGAAGGCTTCTACATTAATGTCTTCCTGGAGAAGTTTTGAATTCTTTATGAAATAGCCGTATTCATATGCATCACTCTTTGGGTGAGCCATCATTATTATCTTTCTTCTCAAACAGTGCTGCGTTTAAGTAGGAGGTGAAGCAACTTCCTCAAATTTCCCATCCCTTACTAAACAACTGTAGTATTTTTCAGTTAAGTGTGAAATGGTTACTAAAGGTCCCATTTAGTACCTGGAATACTACTTGTGAAGTATGCATCTGTGCAGAGGAGACTGTGGCTATGTAGGACCAAATTACATACGTACGTACAACTACTATTGCTGGTAGCATTAGCAGGAGCTGTGGCTGCTTATCTTGAATTCTGCTGTGTCTCTCATACTGCATGGATAAGTACTGGAGCTACAGTGTTATACTAGAGACAGTTTAGTAGAGAGCTTAACGTAATTTCCTTAATATAATAATTTAATCAATAATATATGAATCTAAAATTCTGATGGCACAGAAGCTACTACAGAGCAGGAATGTCAGTAGATCAAAGCAAGTACTTCTTATAAAACACTACTTTTTTTAAAAAACAAACTGAAGTGATTGAAAATTCAAATAAAGAAAAGATACACTATTATGGAAACCTTTTTCTACCCAAAATCCAAGAATTTTGTTTTAGGGAGATTAAAGACTTGAGACCGATGCAGTTTCATTTGATCATTTATAGTGTATGTGATAGTTCATTGTTTAAACCTGCAGCAAGTCCTGCCTGAAGATGCATTGTCAAATGTTACTGCTCACAAGGATGTTTATCAGTATAGGTTTAGTTTCTGCTTTGCAAGATGTCCCTAGTTGTTTGAAAATCAACTGAGCTTCGAAGCCAGACTTGCTTATGGTTCTTGAGGTGGGCCAATGCTTCTTTACTGCTTCCATCTCCACTTCTTGTTCCCACCACCTTTTGCGACAGAACTGACGATTGACTCATGGCTTCTGCAACAAGCTCTCTCCATCTCCTTGCTGCCGAATACTGTTAAAGGTACAGCATTTCTTAAAATTAGGTGGTGGTTAACTTAATGCTGCAAAGGCTGATTTACACATATTGTTCATCGTCTTTTTTCTTTTGCACGTTCCTTCCCTTGCAGACACATAGCTTGAGTCTCCTTTGGCATGAGACGCCATTTTAAAAGATGGGTAATTCCAGTGACATCAATGAAATCTATGTTTATCTATGTACATCTATGTGTAAAATTGAAGTAAGTGAGACTGAATCAGAGCCTAGTGCCTTCAACGTACAAATGTGTGTCTACTTTGCTTACTCAAACTGAAAGGTACTTCCAAACCTTGAAAAGTTCCATTAATCTTATCTATATGCAGTAAAACCTTGTCAATTCACACTAATGATTCTGGGAGTTGACAGGTAAGCACATTTTTCAGTTGGCTTCCACTTGGGTGAGGGACTGAACCTAAACTCTTGACCTTACACATCTAAATTTAGGGGTATTCAAAATCTGAATTTTGCAACTCAAGTCAATATTTAAATTTCTTTGACTTTGCATTTAGTAGTTTTGGCCAACTGATTTATGTTTGACAATCCAAAGGTGTAAGAGATACCTGCATATGCTATTATCTCTCAGAAGATAGACAAAGCACACATATGAAGGGTGGGGGCTGTGGAATGCTCTAGCCTGGCTGAGAAGGAGTCTGCAGGCACATGAATTTTCACGCTGCTGAATTCATAAAACCTGTCCGCATCCACAGGGACCAAGGAGGACCCTTTAGTGGCCCAGAGGTGAAGGGCCCCATGATACTTACAAGAGCATTTGGCCATCCTTTTGTTTATTTCTTGTGTGACTGGAGTAAGGAGAGGAAAACTTACCTGAAGTCTGGTCCTTGAGAGGGGAGGAAAGATTGCTCTATCGCTTTTTTTCACCGTTGGCAGGAAAGAAATATGTAACATGAGGAAAAACAGGCTCTTGTTATTTACTACTCTTTTCTTTCAGATTTCACCTTTCAATTCTATGTCTTATTTTCACTTTCTTCTTACCTTCTTTTCTGATCTTTCCACTTGTATTCTTGAAAGAGCTCATTAACATCTATTAACTAGATTTGACGAGCATGAACAAGCATTTCCAAGGCACACAAGAAAAGCCACAGTAATAGCAAAAGTAATAGTGAAAATTTGATATCAACAGGACACGACTACGGAAAGTGCACTGCAATGTCAATGTAGTGCCGAGTATCACTAGGCTCTTAATTAAGCAGTGATTTCTGTTAGATGAGATATTAAATGCAGTTCTTGACTGTTCTTATGGATCTCTAACCCCAATATATAGTAAGCTATGCTTCTGAAGTTCCTATATTCATAAAACCAAAAGTGCAAATTTAAAATTCTCAGTATATTGCCATGACCCGCTGTGCGGTGGTTCTTATTTTGGTAGAAGAGTGATGTTTTCAGTTTAGTTTGTTGTCTAGCAATGACTATAAGCTAAGCTGAAAAAATACTCGTTTGCATTCAAAGCCGTAATGGTAAATGTATTGCTTACATTGATAAAACTTCCCCAAGTAAACAAGCAAAAAATTCTGTGTCCCACTAACTGTTGCCAACTATCTTTGATAGATATACCTCAAAGTAAATGCATTCAGATATCTGCACCTGTTTTAGTGGTACCAATGTGATTTGCTTCCAAGATGAGAGAAGAGGTGGTTTTTTGCTTTCCATAATAAAGTGGTTGTTTTGGTGCCTTTGCACAAAGCTTTCGTTATCCACTGTTGATGGGTGTCCTAGATGATACAGTTAAGTATTTCTCTCCTCTCCAGGTGGACAGCTTGTCAGTGGTCATGTGTCTAGATTTTTCTGATTCCATCTAGGTCATGGAAGATGACATTTTTCAGCTCTCAGAAAAACACAGGACATTAAGCACATCTATGTGGCATCGGTGGACTGTCACGAACAAAGTCAACAGAGCTAAGACTATAGCACTGCGTATTTCTCTGTGTGTGCGTATATATGTGTATGTGTTTATGTTCCTGTGAGAAGCTAACGTAAACTGATGCCCATTTCCATTTTTTTGGTGGAGGACAGGAAAGACAAAGCCCAACGTTTACACTATTTTTTAAAACTTCCTATGTTATAAAGTCATTGAGGCAGAGACCGTGCTTACTTTGTGTTTTCTTTGCCAGTAACTGTAATGTTAGTATTATAAAAAAATAGTTCACCTCACACAATGTGCACTGGTGAAGGTAGTATTTCTTTGTGATTTTCTTCAAAATTTTCCTTTGGAATTTCCAAAACCTTAGCGTTTTCTGACCAGTTGATGTGACAAAGAAGAAATGGATTTTTACCCTGGGTATTGTCTTTTTAAGTTGTCTTCAAGTTGTGAAGAAGCCACAAAATACATAACTGTAAGTGACTTTCCCCCCACCCATTTCTGACCATCTTTTTCCACAGTCGAAAATCTGGACTTATCCATAGGAAGTTTTGCCCTGGTTAGACATCTGTGCCAGTGCTCTTGAGGAGTGTCAGTGGAAGGAAAACTTAGGCAAATAAGAAGGTTCATGCGCAACTGTGAAATACAGGAAATATAAACAGTAAAATGTAGGAAGTTTACTTTGATCATATTCCCAGAACTGCATAACAGTTTGCAGACTATCTAGTCAGAACTGTCTCCCCTTTTTTTGGACTTAGCTGAAAGAAATTTAATGGTAAATAAAAAAAGTTAATTGCAAGTCTTTTTCTAGACTTCAGTTCCTTCCTGTAAGAACTGCCCTTGCCCTGTGCCTTCTCTCTTTTTCCCCACTTCCATTATATGGAATCAAGCTATTGGTGATGACTTCTGTGGTTCAGGAGAAGCCATTTAACCTCTTCCATGAAGCATAAAAATCTGTATTACAAGATGAAGATCCCTCACGGAAAAATTCTGACTTACTAATTCTCTTCCATATTATAAGAAGGATATTTATACTGCTAGGTAGCTAACTTAGGTGGGCTAATTCAAGCTCTGACAACATCTACCCCACTCCATGGGAAACTTAACCCTTACCTACCCAGCTTGAAATATCTTGAAACCAGCTTAGACGCATAAAGGAGTCTAAAGTAAATAGCCTAAACACACTTCTCCCCATCCAGCTAACCATTATGTTATTATCATAACTGTAATTCTAAACTTTATATTTGCCTTATAGATGCATGGCAAATGCAGATTGTATCAGGCAGAGTAGGTAATCTTGGCCAAGAGAAAATGAAAGATCTTGAAGTGTAATGCATCGTGCCGTGACATTTCATTGTGGTATGATGAGACAATATTATGACCCAGGCAGTTTGACTTTTAAGTTTCACCTGCAGGGAAAATTGAGCATGGTACAACTCCCCCTCCTGCGTACCTAATGGTAGTTGTGGGACAGAGTCACCCAAACTCCTTAAAGCCAAAGGCTACGCTGGCAGTGCTCTAGACACCGGATCACTGCAGCTGGTGCCTGTATCTCCAGCCTGCCCCGTGAGTGCTAGAGCATCTGACTTTTGGGGTTGGATTCCTACGCTTTCTTCTTTGCTAACCCTACCTTTCCATGGAGATTGTGACAAGAAGTTAATATTTGAGGGACATGTTGAGATTGTTAAGGCTGCTTGATAGAAAACAGTAGTTGAGAATCCAAAAATTCTCTTTCTTTTCAGTGTGTGCGTGAACATGAACACTATTGTCTTTTATCTTCTGTGATAGGTGATTTCGGCTAGCTTCTTGACTATTAATAGGGTTAAAAGAACCACAAAAGATTAAATAGACCTTGAGTTACCCCAGGGCATAGGAAGTTGGTTGCGTTGACTTTCTGTGGATCCTTTCTTTCTTTAGGGGAACAGTGGGTACCTTAGGAGGGTTTTTTTTTTTCTTTTGGTTTGGGGCTTTTTAATGTTTTTTATAGAGTTGTCGGTGACAAAGAAGCGGATGAGCCGTAGACTGACTGTATCACATTGAATGATGGCATCATGCTGGCTCATGGCACTAAAAGAAGTAACCATATTAAATAAAACCTGAACAATCCAGCCTATTTGGCACACTTGCTGGCAAACTCGGCAGAAAAGAGGAAGACGAAAATGAGCTAGGGATACTGTGTTGTGTCCTCCCCTTAGCTGCTCTCCTTCAAACATACTCGCTGCCTGAATTTACACTGGTGTTAGGTTCGTTCTTCTGGGTGAATAAAATGGAGAATTTAATTCTTTAACACTTTCAAGAATTCAACAAAATCAAATTTATTAACTGTGATCTTATATAGTGATTGTCTAAGCCTACTGAAATCAACGGAAGTCAGTGAACTTTGGATCAAAAGCCCAGAATATGTCCTGCGGAAACTCTCTTGTGTTGCATGAAGGGATCCAATATGGTTTAAACTGTTTAAGCGTTCTCTTCTCTTTGGAAGTGTCTTCTTTGTGTCAGGGATAGAGCCTTCAGCCAGTGCGTAGCTCGTGGAGTGATTGTATTATACCTGTATAAAGCCTGCTGTGGGGAAGCTCTTGTTTGGCGAGGTGGGCAGACTTCAGGGGTGATGCTAAGACATAGTACTCCATACTAAAAATAATACTGCGCACAAATTTTCAAACCCGACCAATTCCAGCCAGTAGAGTCCTGAGGCAATTTCTGGATATCTGCACTGGATAACTGGAAAAATGCATAAATGCAAATATGTGCTAGGCAAGACCTTGAGCAAGAAAGCTTTGAAACGAATGGTAGTGTGTAATTTTACTTGTAAACAACGTGGGCTAATTTTGCCTTTACAGGATTCAGCCAAAATGAGTTGTAGTTAAAAGGATTTGGTGTGCTGTTCGGTACAGGTAGCTAACAGTTTGGTGTTCTGCAAGCTTTCCTTTGATGTGGTTATGCTCAGACTTTATATCGGACAGCTTCAGACTATTAAATTACACTCTTCTTGCTAGAACTCACTTCTCAGCTTCTAGAATATTTTCTTTTCTGTTTGTGTATTAGTTAAACACTGTCTCAGCAATTCAGATGCCAAAGTGAACCTTTTTTCAGAATGATTTCTGGAGAAGGAAACTTTAATCCAGTGGCATATCGCAAGTAGTTTAGTGTTTCATGCTGATTTTTCTTGAGAATTTTTGTTGTTTGGTCTCTGTCTATTTGTGAGGTACAGAAAGTCCCGATGGTGTATATGTTGAGGCTCGTATATTCTTTGCTCAGTATCTGCCAGCAGCAAAGCTTGCAGTTCTCATTTACTTTATCCCACCCATTCTGGAAGCAACAGAGCCCACGGGTAGAACGGCCACTTTCTCCTTTCAAGCAGATGTGGGAAAGAACGTTGGACAGTGCTGGTTTCCTGTTAAGACTGTTCCCTTGGTTGAACACTAAATCGTCAGGACAGCTCGTAAAAGCCCTGCATTCTCCCAGCGCTGTTGTGCAGACGCATGCATGTTGTGGGACTGTGTTGACAGAGCGCTGCTGCATACGGGCACAGAAAGACTCATCATCAGTTTGCAGCAGAGTAACATTTCCACTTGAAAGCACAAAGAATATAATGCAAATAGCTGGTTTTCGCCCTCAGAGAAAAGAAAAAAAAAAAGAAAGAAAAAAACACCCACAAAAACTACCTAGAACCTCACAGATAAGAAAAAAAAAACTAAAGGTGATGTTGATTAAGTTTTTTGAAAGGGGTTAATGATTTAAAAGGCCTCATCTGGTTTTCAGACGAGGCTGATGGGCATATCAAAGCCATTTCAACTTTCAGTGCAACTCAGAACCAGGAACATCTACTTCATCTTAAAATTGGACTTGGTCTTCCACGTGATTTAAATGTTTGAATGTTACATGCTGATAGTTCTTCAGTATTTATTTCAAGCAAAGTGCAACCCTGTATGTCTTTCACATACATTAGGAAAATAAACAAAACTGATATCGTTAAATCTTTATTTTAAAAAACGTTTCAAAATCAGCACTGTTCTAGAAAAGCGGCCCTGTCGCTTTACTAATTAGCCAGTAATAGCATGTGTTCTTGACTACTGCAGTGTTTCAGGTCTACAGTGTTCCTTCTGGTGGAAGAGACAACTGTCACCTAAGCCCAGTATTGTCAGTATTTTTATTTACTGCCAGTTGCAGTAAGCTTGTGAGGTACAAACTCAGCCTGGGATGCTGTGTGCTGGGTTTTGTATTGGCAAACTATAAAAGCATTTCTTGCCTCAGAGACCGTAGACTAAAAGTAGTCGGATGGTAAATGTGAGTTGGGAGAGAGAACAGAGTGGGAACCTGAATTTGGATCACCTCAACCTCACTGCAGTATTCTAGCCAACACAGTGCATTTCCAGATACAGATTTGAACCTTGCAGCTTGGGCCCACACCTAATTAAGTTTGAATGTGGCAGAGTGACTTAGTGTGTGGGTGTATATTGTCACGTGTGTACTAGGGGCATTGCTCCGTGCTACGCTAATTAACCAAGTTTTTGTGAGAGGTGACAAAAAACAACTCTGGTATTTCTGTCTTTGGCGCGGTTGGAATCGAAGTGAGAAGAGTAAGACAGTAATGCACACTGAATAATTTAATACCAGACATACTTCTAGTTGTGGATCACATTTTTCTTGTAAGTTGCCTTTGCCTGTGATATTTGGTTAATGAAACAAGAGTTGAACTGTGGCATTATGGGTATAAATAGCACGTATCAATTCTGCCCTTGTTTACTCCAGTAGTCTAATTTGGAGTCAACAGAAGGGAGTACTTTATTAAAAAAAAAAAAAAAGGCAGAATTTGCCCCACTTCCTAATATGATGGAATGGAAAACCTGTTCATATAATCTCTCTCTCTTTCTCATTTTATTTTTTGTTTCTGTGAATTAAGATTTAGCTTTTCGAAGAGAGTTTATTTAAATTTCCCAAATCCTTCTTCACAAACATACAACACTTTTAGAATAGGCGCTTTCCTAAAAAACTAGAATGGTGCTTTTCACACCACTTTTGTAATAACCAGATTTTATCAATTTTTTTTTGTTTAAAAAAACCCAAACTTTTTATGACAGCATTAGCTCAGCATAAAATTCACTTAAACTGGAGGCACTTGTGCCATGCTTTATAAAGGTGGACTTAAGCAAATATTTTAAATTAAGCATGTACTAAATGACTTTCTGAATTAGGGCTACAAATACTCAGCGATAAGAAGAGTGGTGGTAGCCATTTTCATGTGGTGTAGATAATGCTGAAGAATTAAAAACTGAGCTGTTTAACTTCGAAATATGCAATATCCCTATGGCAGCTGCTACAGTAAAAGAAGGGCTTTGATTTATTTTAATTTTGAAAACAATAGATTTGCCATATTAAAAATTATTATCTTTTACATGCTGTCTTGCCTCTGGCAATAGCTAATGACTGGAGATGAGCAGGGAGGTATTCCAAATAAGAAAAATTGAGGGGGAAAAGAAGACAATGCAATAAATGCTTAATGCAACTATGTGGACATATATGCACGGTTTTGTGTTAAGTGGGAGGAAATCCAACCCGCTCTTTGAAAGGAATCAGTTTATGTCTCAAACATATGACTTGATCACTTTTAGCGTAGCACACGTACCCCCAAATACTGTTCTTGGCCATAAAAGCTCCTAGATCGTTTGGGTAGCCTCACAGCTGCAATTTTTTATTTTGTAATATCTTGTCAGTAGAAACAAGGTTGTAGTGCCCAACAACTTGGCCAAGGAAGTGAGAAGCTGAAGTTGAAATCCAGATGCAAAATTAAAAGCCGCACCCAAGATGCATGCACTCTGTACGAATTTTGCCGTATGTGTTTATAAAACAGATTAAGAGCTACGTGTCAAGTTTAAATTTGCAAACTTCTGGTGGTTTGGGTGTAAACACCAAAGTAACATTAGCATTGCTTTAAACATGGTTTTGTTTGCTTTAATATCCTATAAATTTTACTCTGACATAAAATGTGTCGTTGAGTGTGATGGAGCTAGAGGGTAATATCTCACTCAAGTGCAATTTTTGTCATCGTTCAAAACTATGGTAATGCATTTGATGATTCTTATCTGTTCTTCAATGTATGTAGTTATCTTTCTTATTTTCGTCCTCATACATATCTATAGCACTGTCTAGATCTGGAAGATTTGATTTGCCGTATATGTTGAAAGAATAGAAAAACTGATCCTCTGTTTTTATTATATTTTTCTGCAATCTTGTAGACCTTGAAATTGAAGCTGGCACATTTGTAAATACTATTTTCATTCTTGGATCTTTTGAAAGTTGATTTTCTCCATAGGTGAATTAACCTGTGATTCTAACAGTGACTTTGGCAAAATCAACACAGTGGGGTATGGATACCAGGATTCTTCAGAGTTCTGCGTTAGTAATGCCGCTCTGCTCCTGCACACGAATCTGTCATTCAGCTAATTGTATTTAATAGAACTGACAAAGAGCAAGCATTGCTTGCTAGGAGAAACTCTGACAGAGGATTTCTGTGTTTGAGTGGGAACTAAATGAATACTCAACTCATTCCTGATACGTGCGTTTAATTGATCACCTCTCTGTCTATCTCTAGGATTTTTTTACTCCATTACAAAGAATAATTCCACAAAGCCAGAAAAGAATATTTTCAGTCATAGGTTTTTTTTTTCTAAAGTGCTTCCTTGTTCAGAGCAGTGCGCTCTATTTGCCCTGCTTGAATTTTGATGTCATTGTAAGAGTAGAAATTTTTTTCCATATGCATACACATATCCATATACATAGTGATGCCCTTTAAAGTCTGAGTGTATGAAAAAAACTATAAACCAAAATGTTGTTTGTACAAAAACCTCCCATTTTCCCTCTTATGCACATGGGATGATTGTAACTGCACTGCAAGGGTTGTGTGTGTCATATTTATTAAACTCTTCATGTGGGAATAGAAGAACAGGTTAGCATTATTTATCATACTTTCCTTATTCTTGGTAGTAAATATTAATAATCTGTTGGAAGTGTGCATGCAAATTTTGGACAGAAGAACAGCATGAACCCTTCTGAAAATCAATAAACTTAGGAGAGAATGGTAGACAGCTTCTGCATTAGGCTACGTGTTGATTTTGTTGCTGCTTGTATCCTAACAGCATAGCCACATGTTAGAATAAAGCCAGAGGTAGTAGTAACGTTTTCTATGTGAAAATTTATTTCTGTCCCTCACGTATTTTCACATGCATGTCGTTAGATTTGAGCCGCGCTGTGCAGTCTCAGGATGGTAAACAGGCATTTGGTCTAAATTAAATTCAAAATTTGAGGTACATATATGCTGTCAGGTTAGTTCAAGGCTTAAGATAACACTTGAGCCAAACTCCTTAGTTCTCTGTATTAACTGATTGCTCTTTCTCCCTTTCGTTCCACTATGGAGCAAGCTGACTTCCTCTCCAAACGCGTCGAGGATAGGGCGGGCTCGCTCTGGAATACTGTTTTGGTTGACAGTTCACGTTCAACTGGGTGTAAGTCTGTGAGACCTGAGCCCCGATTTGAGCACTAACGAAAAGAAAGAAGAGGCCTCAGATATCACAATATTTACTGGGCGTATTTGTGCTTAGTTACAGTGGAATTATGTAAAAATGGTACAGAAATAGGGACTTTTCGTAAAAATCCAGCGACCACCTTTCTTCCTTCCTCAGTTCACTGCAGCTTAGTTTTGCTCATCCTTTTTCCTTGTATGCAGAACGTTTTACTAGTTGTCCCACTTGCCCCCAGCAAATTCCTAGTACCTGTCAGTTCCCCCCGTAATGGCTCTGTGTGCCACTTCTGTAGTTTATACCTTGCGTTTTAGGGTTTAGAATGCATCTTCATTTGTTTTGGGAAAGCATCTAACCTTTTTCTTTGTGTTGGCACGATTAAAAATAGTAGGTAAAAACAAACGCTCGACATTGCTGCCCATAGCGCATTAGACAGCTATTCAACAGATCAAAAGTTCTCCAAACAGGCCAGAGACTGGAAACTAAACTTCCGCTGCGATAACATGAATAATAGTTATTGGTGATGATGTCTATTTTGGTTTGTTTTTAATTAGAAGGTTTTTAATCATTAGAACAGTGCGGTCCTGGAACAGCGCGTTGAAGCAAAAAAATCTCAAATATATTTTTACCAGAGAGCTCTATAAACTAATGAAAAGTATCACATGACACACTGACTGTAGTATCAGAGGGACAAACCTGATGACCTAGAAGGCCCCTTGCAGTCCTGTAGTGCCGTGTGATATTTGTATGCAGTTATGAAGAGAAAAAATCCACAAGCCGTAAGATTTACTGTGTGTTCTTCCAAAGGCCTGTTACAAGTCCCAGGGATTAATAAGAATATAGAATATTAAAATATGCATTACAAATATTAAAGTGTGTCACAGCTGTCTGCATTCTTCTGGCATTCCCTGAAGACAATACTGGAAGAGATCTGTACTTATTTACCGTTCACTTGACAAAATCTTGCATTCTTGTGCCGTATAGCTGTCATTTACGAAACAGTTTAAGAAAGTTAGACACTAAAATCCAATGCAAATTTTGCTTAGAAATGGCAGCTTAAACTGTCAGATAGCAAGAACGTAACATTGCCCTTGTTACTCCTCTGTTTTCGTTTTTTCCCTAGCTCGGAGGCTAAGCGTTTTTGTGTGGACAGTCGAAGTTTGGAGAGTTAAAAGCAATCAAAAACAGAAGGACAGAAGGGGAATTTTAGGCAGTCCAATTAGTATGAATTATTTTCAGCATGTTGTGTAGCATAAATTATGTTTTTCTTTTGTTGGCACTTGTGGAAACATAACAGCTATTGATTAGGCCTGTCAAGCCCTCGTGGCCTGACAAGATATCTTTGCTGTAGTCATGTGGGCACAAGCTAGAAATGATGCTGAGAGGGTGAGATCCTCTACAATCATCTCTCATTGTTATTTTTAGTGGGCTTTTTTTTTAGATGTACTGTATACAGTAGAACCTTATTAAAGCCTCGCTTAGGATCCTCAGATAATCGCCCTCACCAGGCTGCTTCTGAGCGGTTTTCAGCAAACCATTTTTAAACACAGTAATATATTGATTTCTGAGGGGGGCAAGTGGGAGGTTGCTAATCTGGGCACTTGGGTCAAAGCTAGTGTTCGTGTCCCCGATTCCTTATTTTAGTGGGAGTGGGCAGCAAGCGTAGGCGCATCTCTGTCACTGATTAGAACTTGGTTGTTAGTTTTTGGTGCTGGCAGTCTGAAAAACTGTGAATGTTGTCTCTTAAATGTAGAACAGATGTAGATTTTTACTCTGATGAAATGAAATGGGGGACCAACGCTGACAGTGGTACGAAGAAGAATTTCAAAGGTGGCAGTGAGAGAATATAGTGGTTTGTTTTCATTTTCAGATCTGAGCTGAGGAATAAATATTGTAATGCTTGCAAAGATCCTACATTTTGGGGCTGAGTGTAAGCGTATCAGGGTGAGATGGGCAAGTCTTTATAGACTCCATGTTGTCAGGTGAAAGAGGTGGGAGGGATGGAGATTTGAACAATTTGGTTTCCTGAGATTTTCTTGTCCCTTGTTAGTTTACTGTCAAGAGGTGGAAGGAGAGGCAATGCTTCTTGCCTTGCTTTTTGAGGATCTTTTTACCAGCATAGTCCACGTTTTAGACCTAGCATCAGCCTTTGATACTTGAGCCGCAAACATTGTTACATCATCTGCGATCCCTTCCCCAGGTGGATGGTATCTCTTGGGTGCTCAATTTTCTTTTCTAAATCGTCGCAGACAGTTGCGGTCACTTGCTCATTTGGCAAGAGAGGCCATGAGTTTCCTCATTGTTACCTATTCGAAGTTCCTGGGAAACCATTTGGAGACAGGAAGTGTGTGATAAAAACCACAATATGCAGACAGGGGAGCTCGACATATTTTTGGATGGGAGAATTCATTATGTTTTCCCAGCTTTTCTTCATTGGCGTTCAAAATACTGTAAGGAACGATGACTTGAGTCAGAGAGAGTTTGACTTCCAGTGAAAGGACAGCTAGCTCTGGCTGCTGGGACATCTTTGTCTTTGACCAAAGGGTCAAGTAGTGTATGGAGTTAAGAACAACCCCCCAAAAAACAGTTCAGATGAGAGAGTAGTGTCAGACATTAGGAAAGGATTAAGTTGTGATGAAGGGTGACTCCAGTCCCCCTCCCTCGGTCGTGATGGTCTTTTTCTCTCCTTTGCCAAGAAGTTCGTGCATGGGACTGACTCCGATCTGTCAGCTGTTCCTGGAGTTTCGGGTGGCTTTAGTAGCTAAAAATTCCCTTTGCTTGTTTGTGCTTGGCAGGAAGATTGCAGGTTTGCCTTTCGTATCTGGACCCTACCACTGTAATCCTTGTCACTGTGATTTGTAACTGAGATTATTACAACACATTGTGCAGAGGGCTGATATTTAGACCCTGCAAAGAAGACCACTCCTGCAGAATGCCTTTCTGATTTATTATGGATGACATTAGCCATGGGGGAGACCCTGGACCTGCTTTTTGACGCCTTCGTTGGCTTCTCTTTCCTTTCCAGGCGCAGCTCAGCCAGGTGCTAGAGAGTGACAGAAAGCCCTGATTATTTTGGCACCTGGCTCAGCTTTAGAATAGAAGACCTTGGCTCTGCCACTGGGCCTTCTTGGGTGACCTTGGGCAAGCTGTTTCTTTTTTCGCCTTATTCTCCCCACTTGGGAATAATGATGTCTTTCTAGCTAAACCTGGAAAATTACACAACCCTTAGGACGTACAAAGTCGTTGTCAGATTTAACACGGGCAAGCAAACATTGTCAATATCAGCTGATCTAATGAAGCGCTCTGCTTTTCCCGACAAATCTTACTTCAGCCGTATACCCATAGAGTAGGCAGCTACAACACTACTACGGTAATGATAATGACCTCTTTTGTAAAGCACTGAGATCTAATGATGAAAAGCGCTATACTGAACTGCCTGATCAGTTCTAATTGGGACCCTCAGAGTAACAGCCCTCAAAGTCATTGTCATGGACCTGCCAGGAGGAAATTTTGTCATGTGCTGGTCTACATCTCTCCGCTTCCCTAAGTCTGAGTTTGCTGATTATTTGACGTGTGGTGCAAAGCCTAATTCTTAAGTTTTCATATCAGGAGACTATTGGTTTGCTTTGTAGGTTTTTAGAAGTATAGTAAGATACTGAGCTGGAATCCTAGGAGTTATGTACTGCAACAGTTAAAATACGTTTATCACTAATGCTCTGGGTTTGATTGCTGTTGCTATTCCATATAAGACTTATATCCTTTCTGTCCTTACAACCACTGCCTTAAAACACTGTATCCATAACTCTCCTGGTGAGACTTTTTGGTATGCCTTCGTTATTCCTCTTCCCTGTTGATTTTCAAACTTTTTCAAGGACTAGATTTAAATCAAAGGGCCCATCTTTGACTTTAGTAAGCTTTTAATAAAATCTGGAAAAAAAAAAATGCCACCAATGCCCCTACAAGAGCAGGTTTTTTTATCAGGGTTTGCCTCCCTGCTCTAACCCCACAAGAACCGCGTATTCTGTTAGTACTGCTTCCCTACACACCTGGCCATATGTAAGTAGTCTTTGTTTTTCTTTCAGTCTTAGCCCTGTTTTACCAAACATGGTGTAACGTAGTATTGGGGGAAGCTTATAAAAGAATCAGCTTCAAGTAAAGTAAAGCCTGAGACTGCCTAGTCAACGTGCCACCCAGTAAGAGCCTTACTTATTTCGAGGCAAGTTTTAAAATGTTGACTGTTTTGAAGCCTTGAATATCTCCCTTTACAGTAGGATCATTAATTTTCTTTTTTATTTTCTGTCGTGTTCCTCATCCTGATTTTCTCGTTTGTCTAATGGAAAGTTACAAGTAGGTGAGGATTTTCTCAGAGTCCTAGAAACCTGGCCATGTCAAGTTGAGCAGCAGATAAACTGGTTAATAAGAACAGATCCCCCAAATTAAAGCACTTCAATGGGGTTTGGATTGAAAAGGAAAACATGAAAGAGAAAATGAAGGGAATGCAGTGTGGACATCACGCGTGGTCTTGCTCTCCTTTCAGGTAGGAGCTAGCGCAGCAGTTTTTAACAATCAGCCCTTGTGTGTTTGTGTGTTTTCCGTCCCTCCATGTTGTTTCACAGTTATCTGTTAGTAACAGCAGTATTATTACACACAGATTTAAAAGACGGGCAGCTTTTAGGCTCCCTGACAGTTGGCCAGAGCAGAGATTAGAGATAAAAGTTAATCCCATGAGGTAATAGCAAAAAAAGAGTACAAAGACATGAGATGAGCCGATAATGGTTTGTTTAGGTAAGAAGGCTTCCCTTGCCTTGGTGATTGGCTCTTGCTCAGTGGTGCTCTGAGTGATAGCTTCCCAAATCCTTTCTAAGGTTTGTAACAGTTAGCAGTGGGCTGGGGAGAGAGCTAGGGGAAAAATACGGCAGCCAGCAGTGGTAAAACATAATGAAATCATTCTAACCGTAAATGGAAGGTGCCGGACCATGGGGGAGATGAGAGATGTTTTCTTCCACAGCTGCAGAGCTATTAGTCAGTTAACACTTGGACAGAGGGAGGTTAAAACAGTCTCTAAGCAGAGGTTTAAAATATCAAAGAAACTTATGTTTATGTTTCTTTTAAAGGGAAAATAACTTGAAAACGTAACAACACGAATATGACTGAGAGTGGTTGAAATGTTAATAGTCAGATAGATTTTAAGTTACATTTCTCTTAAGTTTCCCTGTTGCTGGCTGTTTCATTATACCTATTGCGTGTTCAGAGAGAAAAGTTTTCAAAGATTTTCTTGTATTTCATACATCTAGGAAACTCGTAAATCTGCGTGACATCACAAATGAAATGAAAATGAATCCATCCCTTTATAGTCAAGTTATGAAGAGATATTCAGCAGAAGATTAGGAACATGAAACAAGTGAATCTTTACTTCTGTACAGCCCTATCATTTTGCAGCTAACACAGATAAATATGTGTTTGAAATAGAAGCTATCTACCAACCACTGGCAATTCAGCACTTCGCTGCAGTCTCAAAATTGAAGAGGTGGAAATTCAGGTCTTTGTTTTTTTTAAACAAAGATTGATGAAAGCAGTAGCATTCCAATTCTTGAGTATAATAATAGTAATATGATTCTGAAATAACCAATTAGTAAGCTAGAATTACTGGACCTGCCTTAAAACTGACTGTTGCTAACACTGGGCAAAGGAGTGAACTGTAATAGAAATAAAAGCATGCTGTATTAGGGCATCTAGCCATCAGAATTGATGGAAGAAAAAATTTGCCCTCACATTTGCTCCTTTGTAATTCTCTTTAGATGAGGGCAGGGAAGTAGCATGAATACCAAAAGACACAATTAGAAATAGAAGAACTCCAGAGTGACCATAAGAATGAGCTCCGTAAGATACAATTTGTTCTAATACCTGAATGTCTTTAGTTCCGCTAAGAATCTGTTTCAAGGAGTCAGTAAATCAAACTCTGATTTATTTTTCGTTTCTGTCAAGGATTGAACAGCTAGATATTAATTAATATCTCACTTGGAACATTAATGAAAATTACATGTGCAATCACAATAAGGAGGTCTTGGAAAGAAAAGTGCTGAGAAGGTTGGAAACTAACCAGTCAAATTTTCTCCCTAAACATAGAAGGAATTAAAACTAGTATTTTTAAGAATTTTTTTATATATATATCATAACCAAGTACTTTGATCACTCACTAGAGAGTTTGCCACTCTTTCAGGGTATGTGGAACAGAATGGGCTAGTCACGTTCATAGATTAGTGTTCAAATTCACGAAACCTGAATTTTTCGTATTCATTGTTCGAGAGAGCTCCTTTGAGGTTTGAGACAAAAATATTAGTTAGCAATCAGAAAGTATTGTACTGTGTCCTCTTTCTTCATGTATACACAACTGAAGTGTTTGCAAGAAGCCATCTAGCAGTGGAATGAAAACACCGCTCCACAAATCGGTGATTTGATGGTTTTACTTGAGAGGCCCACCATCTTTCAGGAAATATCAGTTCCTTCCAAATACAGAAGCACAGACTGCTGTAGGTACAGTACAGGACTGTAGACTATCATCTTCTGATCCATGAGATCCTAACGCTGCTAAAGTAACACTAAGATGTCGCAGAAGTAGTATATCCTCCTACAGAACAGTGCGTCTGGGAGTGTCTTGTGTGGTGACCAGAGCTGCAGGCACTTGAAAGATGCTAATTTGTGACTCAAAAGAGGTGGTAAGTGGGAATTTTCACTTTCAGAATTCTCTGACAGAAAAAAGAACGTTTTTTTATAACAATGTTTTCAAATTAGGTCTTTCGTTGTTACAAGTGTTTGTCCAAATATGATTCAGTTTTGCATCCTTCTCTGTCTGAAAGCCTGTAGACTTGCCAAGGTGTGTCTTGGCCTGTTTTGTTCTTTTGCTTTAGGCCATAGAAATTCCAGCCCCGTTTTCTCCTTTTTGTGCTTGAATGAGCAGGAAAGAGAAGCCAGGGTTCGGAGAACATCCTTTTCCAAAGGGGCTCAGCTGAGCTGCTTTTCCTTAAATAATTCTGAAGCTCCTTGCTTCAGGTTTGGTTAGATTAGTACAAAGTCAGGTGAAGTTGTAAGAAACTGTGGTAACAAAATTTAGCCTCAGTTTTTTTTCTCTAGAACAATTAGACGNGAGAACATCCTTTTCCAAAGGGGCTCAGCTGAGCTGCTTTTCCTTAAATAATTCTGAAGCTCCTTGCTTCAGGTTTGGTTAGATTAGTACAAAGTCAGGTGAAGTTGTAAGAAACTGTGGTAACAAAATTTAGCCTCAGTTTTTTTTCTTTAGAACAATTAGACGAGAGAGGGAAACAGAAGGGAAAACACCAGCTTCTCCACTTGCCAAAAGAATTGTCCCATTCCTCTCTTCTGTTCAGAGGTAATTCACGCTTTTGGATAACAGCTTTCCATATCTTTCATAAACAGTGCTCATATAATTTATTTCTGATAGAATTTCATGGTGCACATAGCTTGCAGGTAATTGGTTTAGGAGTAAATTGAGGGGAGGGCTTTTCTCCAGTCTCTGTTTTTATCATTTGCTGCTACTATGTGTCATTCAATAAGTCCAACTCAATCAAGAGTCTATTACTGATAGCTCAACAATGTGGTGCCTACAGATCTTTTATGATGCAAAAGTGGGCAGTTGCATTGTGCCTGTTTCAAAAGGCATGCCATAAAAAAGAACGAAAGAAAGAACTTTGCATACAGGCTTTTAGATAGGAAAGTGATTCATTGGAAGTAGGTTTTGGCTATAATTTTCTTGTTTGGAATCCTAAATTGAGTACCAGAGCTTCTTGAAGGTTTTCAATTTTTATTGAGAGCCAAAGAAATGATGTGAAATTGGGGCGTCTCTCCATTTAGTATGTCAGGGCTGCTGTGCACCTCTAACAGTGCATGTCAATGCTTCACATATCCCGAACTTTTCCCAAGCTAAGGAATGAGAAAATAAGATCATTTAAGCTCCCTGCAGCACAGTGTGCTACCAGCACATGCAACAGTCTGTGCAGGTATGAGGGGTTGGTGTTAGAAGCCTTAGGACTCTTCAGAAGGGAAATACAGATTATCCAAAACCTGCGTGAAGGTTTTTTAAAAAGGAAGCCAAAACATTTTTTGAAAGTCTTACCCCGATGAGTGACTTTCTCTTGACTGAGTTTGTTCCCCTTGGACTAGTGTACCATTTAGTATATGTCACGGTCTTTTGAAGAGGAGCATATCGGGGAAAAGTTTTCAATTTTCCATTGTTGCAGTCAAACTCCACATAATGATGATGAGTTCATATAACCCTCAGTTTAGATTATATTCAAGCATTTGTGCACTTTTTCTGGACTGTGATAACCTACAAATAAACAAGTAGGTTCCACAAAAATAGTCTTTTTAAAACATTTTCGTCTGTGTCCATTGACTCGCATGGTCAGACATGCCAGAGAAATAGGTGTGTTTTTGTTGTGCTTTAGTACATTTGTCTAGACTGAAAAGATGAAGTCTCAAGCCCCAGGAAAGTGAGGTAGAAGAAAAAATATCCTCAAGTTTTTTTTACTTTTGTCAGGATCAAAGTCTTTTATCTCAACTGCCCTATTCCTAACTGTGAGAAGCCGCAAAGTGAAATGAAAATCAGCTTTTGTGATCAGGAATCAAATTGTAGTTTGTAAAACAAACGTAGCTTCTCTGTGGTACCATTGGAGATGCCCTGCAGTACTGCTCAATTCAAAAGTTGTACCTTTCTCCCAGTGATATTGTATAGGTGAACGGCAGCGATTCATGTTGCAATTGTACAGCCCGTCAGGAGAGCGTGTGCCTGGAGGTACAGTCTGACCACTGATAAAATACCTTCACTCTGAACCAAACAGCTTTCGTATGCTGTATAGCATGAAGTGGAAAGGTGAAATGTTGTCTTTGGTTTCTCATACCATTTTGTGTTAATAGGGCAGTAGGAAACAGAAATGAAAAAAGTAACAGGCATCCTTTTATCTCAAAAAGTGAACCCGTAGAAGATTTTGAGTCATTTTCTTTCCTTGCTGGTTTCAGAAACAAACTGCTATACAGAAATGATCAATTTGATCAGAGAAAATAGCCTTTAAGAAAAAAAAAAAACAAACCACCAAACCCCACAACTTTAAGCAAGATCTCAATCAGTCATTCACAGGAAGATGTAGGGGGTTTTGGTTCTATTTTTTTCCAGTCTTTTCCAGCCTCCTACACGTCTGGGTTATAGGTGGGGTCAAGTTGGGAAGCGTTAAAAATCAGAGAAGGACAATTTTTGGTATGTTCAACATTTGTCTGGAAGTAAGGAAAGCCATTCAAAAGTCTTTTTTAGTGAGTGAACTTTGCTGATAGTTTGAGAGGCCTGGGTGATTCAGGGAGTCTCAACAATGTCTACAATTTTAAGGAATTATCTGAACTTTTAGAGTTTTAAAGGTTGTTCCCTTCACTAGCAGTACAATACATTCACAGTGACTGGCAACTTTAGGGAGCATGCAGCTTTTACTGTATTGACTCTGCTATCATTTTGTTCATGTGCTGCTCTCTATTCTTGACAGCAAATTGGTTTAACTTGCAGCAGGAAATCGTGTGTGTGTGCACGCGCACACGTGTGTGTGTGTGTGTGTGTGTGTGTGTAAGCGAGCGCGCGGGAGAGGGGGAGAGAAAGAAACGCACCTATATGAAATGTACCCCGGGGGAGCAAGGCGAGGATACTGAATGGCAACATTTAGGCATTGACTGTGACATTGTATTAACCTTTTTAATGGATGTATGTAATAAAGTGACATGTAAATGGAGCACAAGGGGAGATATGACACTATATCTGGAAAAGGATAAAACAGTCAGTGAATACTGGGCTATTATAGCAGTTTGCAAACCTTGGATAAACTCAGTCAGCGGTTGTATAATTGGTTATTCAATCCCGACCCTTGTTCACAGCTCAAAGCCAGGAACACTGAGACCTGTTGCCAATTTGAGTGAATGCAGTGACTGTGCTCGGCCGGGGCCTAACACTGGAGCCAGGCCTTTTCCTGTGGGCTGGTTTCCACCATGTCTGGGACTGGCGCGGTGACAGTAGCCCTTTTGTTGTGAAAGGCTGGCTGGTACTCCCCTCCTTTGCAAAATGTCTAACAGCTACACAAATATAAGAAAATAGGAAAAGGGACTTACTGTAGCTTTTCTCTTACCGAGTTTAAACGTAGGGGCTTTGAAAAGGAGGCGAAGTCCAAGCAATAAAGAAAACCGAAGTGTGTTGTGAAAAGTTACAGCCAGATAAGGAAAGCGCCATGTTCCTCCAATGTATGATACGAACCATGGGGGACACTGGGTTCTCCTAAATCATGTGAGACGCAAACTGTGCATCCAGAGCGACGTTCTCCTGCTGCCTTTCAAAATATTCGCCTCTGCACGTTCAGTTGTCTTCCGACCCGTGCCGAGCAGCCTGAGAAGCGTGCTATGGAGGAATGACGCCTGCGGGCCCACTTGCACACAGCGGCCGCTTGCGTGAGCACAGGGCCTCTGGCGTGGACCCACTCCATAAAAAGTACAAAAATGTTGACGTTTTCATCGTGGGTTTTGTTTGAGAACTGTGGGTATGGAGGTTGTCTCTGGCGTTATGGAGGCAGCATTGTATAAGCCAGCTGGAGATGAACAGAGAGAGCGTTACAAGCACCCCGGTTCCCTCCACTCTCGTCCCTACACACACAACTTTCCAGTAAAAGCAGGGAGATATTTATGGAATGTCCTGACTCAGAGGCCAGCTGTTTCTCTTCTAGTAAAATGGTAGTTAGAAATAAATCAGAAGAAACTTTGATTTTGGTTGATGAAATAATGAATGTTCAGTAATATATATAGAAGATGAGCCTAGATGAGCTAATGGTCCCTTCTGGTTTCCAACTTCTTGTGAATGAATCTGCAGTGCTATGGATCTGCAGTTTCTCTTTTCCCTTTTCCCTCCCTTTTCTTCCCGCTTTTCTCAGTAGTGACATCTTGCTCCTTTACAAGCCTTATAGTTTCTACGTGTGCCGAGGTTACGCAGTATTATTTTTGCCATGTCGTCAAACTACGGTACTTCAGAGGGAAGGGAATTATTGACACGCTAGATTATGCACAATCTTTTTAAGTTACAAAATAAAATCGAGGTAATGGTTAAAAATTATATGCCTCTAGATCACAAAGAGATGGGCTTGGGGGCTAATCTCTTTGCCATTCTGATTTAGTCTAGTTCAGAGAAAATAATACAGAGTGCCTGATTTAATGAAAGGCTGCAATTCAATCAAGAGGTTCTGCTGAGGTCATGTAATATAAATAGTTACAGCACCTCTTGACTGAGTTACAGCCTTGATAATTCAGTACTTTGTTGTTATTTATGAGGGTAACTTTTCAAAGCAATCTGCATATCTCCCGCTAAAACCTGCTTTGAAAATTTTGTACCATGATGTCATTGAAAAAGAATTTTTTTTTTCTTTTGGTAAGAAAAGAAAAAAAAACCACACCAGCAAAATGAGAGGGAAAAGGAATGCATTGTTTTAGAATAGAAAATTAATCACTTGGAAATGGACTGGTTATTGTGAAGCTAATGCAGAAAGAGTATTGAACTTGTGATACATGAGAAAAACTACAGAAACTCCTGCCGAGGCTTTTAATGGAAAACACACCACACCATCTCATTATAAACACAGCTCTGGGAGTGAAGAGTTGTAGCAGTGGAGAAAAAGTGGCGTTATCGAAATATATATATTTTTTTGTATTCATAGTTAATGTAGCTCAGCCTTAAGTGTTGCATAGAGTAGCAGGAAGACATTGTAGTAGGGACCCTTGGAATTTAGGTGTTTGGGATGTTTATGTGAAGAAGGACATGGTACATTGCATGCTGGTGAAACTGGAATGGTTTGGTGGTCAAGAGAACTGTACTGAGTCCACTGAAGCCTATCCCTATTGACGTTGAAAAATCCACTCAACATACACCTCATCTTCTTAATCCCCCAAATATTATCTGTGTTTTACATTACAATGCAATATTGTCTGCAAGGATAATGCACTGATGTCTCCCTTAGGTCAGTGTTTCCAATTTAGTGAATTGTAGGTGTCTGACTGGAGAGTCTACACTCTTCTGTAGAAGAGTGAATGCTTGAGATGCCTCATTAATTTAACATAGCTAAGAAACTAGTGGGCTTAAAGGATTTTGTAGTAGCCCCACAGAGAACTACCCAAATGTAATTTAAATAGGATGGAGGAAACTTTTTATTCCTTTATTTTCTCCAAGTTAGAAATGTTCAAAGTGGTAATAGCTGCTTTTATATGTTTTAAAGTCACAAAAAGTATCTGAGATATATATGGAAACAAGTGTTTCATTTAAACTCAGATCAAGGCTTTGCAGAAGCCTAGCTTTTGTGCAGAGTGCTCTAGCAATGCACACCTATGGTGCTCTTTTTTTTTCTCGAGCAAAAGGTAAAGGGGAGATGGGAGAAGGATAAAAAGTACAACACGCTGCCTACCAAGCAAACCACAAATCACAGCTGAGCTACGCTTCTTCAACTCTGAATTCTTGGAAAGCAAAATAATTTTCCTTGATCAGTTGTTTTAGAATTTAATATCATTCACCACATGCTCTGAGAACTGAAGAATTTCTGTTGCCGAATTTAGAACCCACAAATAGGTTCGTCTAGATACAGTAGGAATTTGCAAATTTAGAGGCCAAGTTTCATAAAGGTTTGGAAAAAGTTTGATTTGGGGATGACTGCATTACATTTCTCCATTTAACTTCTCTGCCTGCGTTAGAAGATCAAGATTTTTTTTTTTCCAAATAAGAATCTGTTATTTCAGTGAAGAAATATTGTAGTTGATTGAGAAATGCGTATTTCTACCTTTTCTATGAAACGTAGTCATTTTATATTTTCCTTAATCCACTGACCATATAATAACTAATGACTTGGCTCTTCTGTTATATGTAAAGCAAAAGCCGATGGTGCCATTTTTAGCACTGTTCCATTTTCCACTACGTACCCTGCTGTCCTTGCAAGGATAGGCATAACGTATTCTATATGATGCCCTGGAGTGTGACTTTTACTTTTTTAATTAGGCTGCCTTTTCTGTATTCCTGATTCAGTTTGTGTTGAAATAACTGGAAAGATGCTCTCTTTGATGTACCAGGAATTAGATGGGATTCTCCATGTCCATCATCTGCTATAACCGGGCTCAAGAAATAAGTGAGCAAGTGGGAAAGTTTCCCAAAGACATACGATGCTCTGTGAGAGACTTGGAAGGTTAGCCTCCATTTTACAGCAAGTGTCTATTAAGGCACTTCCATTTCTTTAGAAAGGGAGCAGGAAGCTGCATGAATTGGTGGAGTAGTGCTTAATGGCTGTGTTCGTATATCCAGGAGGCTCTGAGTTCAGTTCAGCGGTTAGAACATAGGAGGGAAGGGAAGCCAGCACAGAGCGATTCTTTCTTTCTCTCCTGTTCTCTTCCCTATAACTATTGTATTCTACGTGGCATTCGACCATGTCTGTTTGTCATTCATGTGGCTTATTACCCCCTCTGCCCGCCGAGTACGTTGGAAAATGCCGTTGAAGAGGGAAAGGGGGACGTGGGAGGGCATGATTGTGTGGTTTTTGCCAATTGCAACTCTTAAGACTTTGCTGAAAGCTGCAGTCGTCAGTGTGGTTATGTGATACAGAAATTTATTCCATCAGCTTTCAAGGTATAGACTGCTTTCATTTATGCCATAGCATCCCCGCAGGATTAAGTCATTTGTTGCTCTGGCATTCTCTTAAAGCCTGGTCACAAAAGAGAACTTTCTGAACAATGGGCCTGTTATCCCATTCAGCCTTTTCTGATCTGTTAAATTCCCTGTTACACCATTCTGCAATTACTCCACACCCCACCTTCCCAGACCCCCTGTTCTCAAGCAATCTGGGAATTTGCCCTTGTCATTTGCCTCACTCCACAGGAGCCCCACGTCCCTTTGTTTCCCCACCCCACTTTTGATATTGACTCTGGGTCCTTTTCTGTGCTTGGCGTACTCGCATGTATTTGGTATGACTCTCCTTCGTACCTGCATACCAGAGAAACATTTAATATATGTTTATTCAAAGACTTCTCTATCTTATTCAGAGAGGTACGTTCAGATGAAAATATTTCAGTTCCAGTTTTATCTCAAGGTTGAAAAAGAAAAGCTGAATTGCGTGTGGTTCTTTTTGCAGACATCTCTTACTAGATACAAAATAAATCTGTGTGTAAACCGCATACTGTTGAGCGCTGTGTCTGCCAGGAGAGATAGGTACTATACTTGAGAGGCCAGTCAGTGTTGGTCACAAAATTAAATCGCAGAAGATGTGATCCCATATAACAGTTTGATAATGTTATTATTCAGAGTTCATTAACATATTTTAGATGTGTCAATGTTAAAAAAAATTGAGGTACAGATGATAATGGATTTGGATTGATTTCGTTTTTCACAGCAGCACCAACAGTTCTCTGACTGAAGTGATTTTAGTGCAAACGTTAAAATTTAGCTGAGTTTCTTAGGGACTTGGAGACAGTTTGAATCAGAGTTAGTTACCCCATGAAGATAAATGCACAAGAAGACAGAGCCAGGAATCCCAGCAGTAAAGCTGCACAGATCTGCGCACAGATCCGTTCTTTGGGTTCTTTTGCAGATCTCTTCTTTGATCCAATATGCTCTTCATTTGGAGATTTGGTCTTTATTTGAAGGAGCCATTGCTCCCCAAAAGCACCTGCTTTTACTGTCAGGAGGCTCGTTTTTAGATCTTGCAAGATTGCTTTCCTGAGTATAGGTCCATCTCCTCGTAAGGATTTGTCTCGCTAATTCCCAGATCGTGCTTTATGATCCCTGTGTCCCGTTCCTTTACTCAGTTATAATGCAGTCAGTGTTTGAAAACATAGTCACAGAGGGAACTGTGGGTTTGTTTTTTCTTTCAGCAGGTAGATGTGGTCCCATTGAGGGTTTTGAATTTGAGGCCAGAGTCTTGGGAGAAACAGGGCAGTGATTAGAACTTTAGATTCATGAAGAAGACCCATGTTGCTGACCTAGGTGATTTGCTGCTTTCTGTACCAGTCAGCGCTTTTCAAAAGATGCCTTATTCCTTTTGTAACCATGAAAGGTAGAAATAATCAAGACGAGAACACAGATATGAAGATCGCTGGTACCAGATTCCTGTGTGATAAAAGAAAGTGCAGATTCGGCTCATTTACAGCAGAAGCCAGATGTTTCTTGCCACCACACCTAAGAAGCAAAGAATTAATAGGATCCTGTACTGCAGATGTTGCAGAGCAGGTGGTCCCTTCCAGGTGGTTCTTCCTTCATCTGAACTTGTTCGTCCTGCTTCAGTTCACTGACCTTGTGGGACTACGCAGGCGAATGCTTTGGAATTGCAAAAAATAATTTGTTTTGTTTATGAGAAAGACCTCATTTCAGTCATCCCCAAGCACTGGAGGCAGACCTCCTCAAATCGGTAGTTTGAGAAATCTGGGAGGATGAGTACACCAACTCCTCCCTTGTTTTGCAGTGGAACAAATTAGCTCCCAGAGCAGTAAGGACAAGTTTCTTGGACAAAGTGGGAGAAGGCTAACTCTAGGTGGCAGTTGATGAGATTGGTAGCACAGAGGTGAGGGGACTGTTTCTTGTTGTAAAGCAGCTTCCCTCCATCAGAGGAAATGTTGACATTCCTCTGTATTTCTGGGGTCTGTGTTCTTTCTACCAGGGAGAATGCAGTGCCTCTTGATTGTCATCATTGTGTAAAGAGCTGCTCAGTGAATGACCTTAACTCTTGGGAAGGTATTCTGTTCCTGCCCTGCATTCACCGTACTGGTCCTTGGTGATTCACGAAGCCATCCTGAATGCAGATGATCTTTCTTGTGGAACTGGACAACTATTTGCAGAGGAAGTTGTATCATCCTGAGGTGAATGGAGGAAGTCTAAGTTTTCTAAAATAGTCTGAAAAAGTTCTGCTGCAGGGTATGACTAAGATTCCTCTCTGATAAAAAACAAGTAAGATTTTGTCCCTTTAGAGTGCTGGCAGTGATTTGAAGGCGTAGTTTATGCTTGAATCTAAATCCTCTTGTCTTTTCTGATAGCAGAAGTTCACGTTGCAGCTCTTCACCTCCAGGCTGCTGCAGTTATCTGTTGGACGTCTGGGGAATGGGGGAGCTGGGTGTTTGTGACCGTTTTCAATAGCCAGGGAGTGGCTGCAGAGTTGCCCCGTCTCCCCTACTCCTTCGGTGGATTGTGTAATCTAAGTACGTTTTGGATTTTGACAGATGAGTCTCCTTTCTTAATCTTGTTCTTTCCTTGTTCTCAGTATTGTTTTCTTTGTCTCCCTTTTCTTTTCCCCTCTTTGACTTTTCTGCTTTTACTTTCTGACTTTCCTTTCCCCTTGTCTAGAACTATTATGTTAAAGAGCTACGCATAATAGACTCTCTCTGGTTTCTCTTTGCTTATTTGGGGATTACCTGTCACAACTGTTACATGGCTGAACCACCCGTGTATCTCAATGTTACTCCCTAATTCAGGAAGAAAAATGCTCGATCAAAAGGAAGCCCAATGTATTTCCTCTCCCTATTTACGCCGAAAATAACAGAGTCCAAAAAATCCATGAATGGAGACAAGTGAGAACAAACAGAACAAGTTGTCAAGGCAGATGGGATGCTGTACTTTGGTGGAGAAGCCTGTGTGCAAATCTTGGAAGATTATTTTAAGCAAGTCCGAAGATTACATTAGCTTTAATAATTTCTACTTAATTTGACATAATGGTTCCATGCAAATATCATTTACATCACAACTAGCAGTCTGATTTACTGTGGAACTACCTGCACTTCAGAAGCTTTGATTTATAGTGTACATCTCTTTTTTTATTATTATTGTTCATATCTTGCTGGCATCTGGCAATCGATGATTGAGATTTTGTTTTCACATATGTTGTGCAAGAGGAGTTCAGGATGTGTAGTTGTTTAGCATCAGGCGTATGTGCTTTAATTCTCACTTCCAGTGGTAAAACAGTCTGTCATGTTTTTGAAGAGAATAGAAATCTGATCCTACTATGTGTTTTCTTGTTTGTTTCAGGGGGATATCCTTTTCAGTTTTCTATTTTCAATTTTTTAAATCCTTGGAATTGTTTTATCAACATCCCAAATGAGTATTTTGTGGTTCTTTCAATGTTATCATTAGGTTCAAATTAAAATAGTACACATTTACGCTAGGAAGTACGCAGAGAATCTGATGACTGTAGCCCTTTCACTACACAATTATGTCGACTTACAATTTTAAGTAGATAGGTCCAGATGATCAAAAGATGTACATGCTTTTACCTCAATGTGATCGATAACATATGACTCTAAAGCAACCAGTCCCATGACATGTCAATATTTTGATGGTTTTAAGCATTATATTTTCAACTTTCAAGTGTATTTGCGCTTCCAGGTGACTGACTTCCTGGTTTACTGATTTTCTTTGGACATGGAATTGCCCGATTTGCCTTCGTATTTCACCGCGTTTGTGAGGACAGTGGCCATATAGGGTTTGCATTTGATCTGTTATACACAGTTTATTAATTGAGTAACCTCAACTAGTAAATACATGTGTACGAATGCGTGTATTCATTATTAGGATCGGAAAACCTGTTGGCACATTTTTTTCTCCAAGTGGTAACAGGTCTGAGTGCATCGTTTAAATGGGTGCAGTCACTTTCATCTAAGGGAAAATTAACTTTTCTTCCATCTGCCATTGTTCTCTGAAGAGGATTATAATGCAGTCGGTGAAATGCTAAGAAGGGTAAAGAAAAATTGTGTTAACCTCAAAAGAGTGCGTGTCTTATTTATTGCCTAACCTTGTAATTCTCCTGCAAAAACAAATACTGGGGAGACCTCTTGTTTCTCTCCAACTTCCACCTCCCCTTACTCGCGCTGTCACTCCTGGCAGTGTAACTAATGGTCATATCTGGATCCAGCCCTCCCCGCCTCCGCTCCTCTGACATCATAAATTATCCAGATCTAAATGGACAACATTCATTAGCTGTGCACTTTACAGAAAGAGCCAGCTCAGGAGCTAAGCGCTCACCCATTTTTATTAAAAGTTAAAAAGCTCCTTGCTGTCACGGAAGGGGGAGGCTGGAGGAGGTACAATGGAGGACAGTGCTGCAGAGCTAATAAATAAAAATAATAACTATTACCATTGGTCGAGTGACCCAGGGAGAAGAGCACTACCGAGCCATTTGTTGTTCCCTTTCACTTGTCAACAGCAGTGGCTTAAAAGCCTTCGCCATTGTTCAGGGCCTAATAGCACCTGTTGGGAAGATAGGAAGACAGCTGTCAAATTAAAAAAAAAAAAAAAGGGAAAAAGAAAAAGAAAAAAAGAAGGGTGGGGGAGGAGGGTGGAAACCGGTGATTAGTTCAGTAACACGCACTTTGGTGCAGCTGCAGCAGGACGTTTCGTGGCTTCCACTCGGAAGCGGGGTGCTTCCCTCCCCAGCCCCTGCCCGCCAGCTCTGCTCCCCGGTGCTCACCAGGACGGGCACCAGCGGACCCCAGGGCACGCGGGGGTGCCGGGCGAGCGGAACAGAGCCCTGCGTGCCTGTTTCCGAGAGCAGTGATAGTTAACCAAAAAAAACCAACCCCCAAACCCCAAACCAGGCCTCAACAGTGGAAGCTGCAGCTTTGTGACAAGAGCGCTTGTTTCGCTTTCTTTTTTTCTATTCTTTTTTTATTGCTCCCTTGTGTTGGCAAATAAGGCTGCTCTTCCCTCTTTGTGAAGGTGAAGGCGACATGTAAGGAAGGCCGAGAGGTACGGAGCCCCGGGTCTCAACAGCTAGCTCCCTTTGCGGCTGACCGGCTGGGGGCCAGAGCTGCGTACTTTTTGGTGGTGGGAAATACTGGCTGTGGCAAGGGCTGAAGATAGGCTATTTAGAAAATTGCTTCCTCAGCTTCATCACGTGCAGTCCTTGCTTTTGTCGTTTTGAGGAAATTATGAGCACTTCGGGACTCTCTTATTCCATTTTTAAAAAGGTTGCGTTGAGACTCTCAGGTAAAGAAATGCTGTAGTAACTGTATGTGAGGGGTTATGTTGTTGCTGTTGAATTTAGGATTTGAGAAGTGGAGCGGTGGAGTTTCAGAAGGATTTCCTTGAAATTCTAGCCAAACGCTGTAGTTCTCAATTTATGTTTTACAGTTATTTAGATTATATACTTTTTGACTCTCTTGGGGTTTTGTTTTAGGGTTTGCGCTTGGGTTTTTTTTCTTTTTTTTTAGAAAGCATTTAATTACTTAAAAAGAGACAGATCAGCACAAAAGATCTTTTCTGTCGAAGGATAAACTGTGGAATCTCCCTAGAACATCTTTAATGATGTGTCGATACCCATAAAATGTTAGTGTATAGTCATCTTCTTGAATGCTTTTTTTAAGCCCTCTTGCTTATTAAGGATGTGCTGAAGGTGTAAAAAATCAGCAGACCAAAAACATTGCCCTCTGTTAATATTAACAAGATATTATGGCCCTTTAATTAGAAACTGGCTCTGTTGGTAGCACTAATACAAAAATGTATTTCAGGGGAATATGTCTTTCAGTGGAGTATCTCTGTCCAACTGAGACAGAAAAAACTGAAGTGAAATTTAATGGTATTTAATTCCAGATGTCTGTTTTTATGTTGTTACTCTTGAAATAGTCTCTGGAAATACTAAAACATCTTTGTGGTTTCAGAATTTCAGTGAAGCTCAGGCTTGGTATAGTGCCTCCTTCTGTCAACTGACACAGGGTTTTTTTGCTGGGCGGACCACTCCTGAGAAAATCAATTCCTTCTTTCATTTAGAGATGCCTGGAATTAAAGAGGCCCTTGAAAGTTGAAGAACACAGATTAAGACAACATTATCTTTTTTCATGCGTAGGAGAAATTTTTACTGTCACCCCTCTTTTCACAAGGGTTCCTTCTGGTGTAATTGTAACATCAATGACAAATGAAAAGGGGGCTGTTCAGGTGTTACGATGCGAGTTACTCGGTTTCGTGTATTGTTTTTCTATGTCAGGAAGGTGCAGGGCATGTTTTTAAAATTTAGCTTGCCTTTTAAAATCTGGTAAGGTTAAATAACTTGCTTCCTTCTTGTCTGTTAATTTAATTAGGGTTGAAGAAGGTGGTGGTAGCAGGGAGTTGGGATCATTCTTGAGATTGTGTATGCTGAAAAAGATGTTCCAGCAACAGTCGTGCCAGTGAAATGCCGCATTTGGCAGAATGCGTTCGCCATCGGCTCTTTCGGCCAACTCACTGGCCTGGATCTCCAAAGGCAGTCAGGAGCCTGATTCCTTTCCAGAATGGGATTTATGCTCCTGAATGCCTTTGGGAATCCAAAGCACTGAGTCCCAACGAATTTCAGCGACAAAAGATATATTGTCCTGTGCATGGCATCCAGTGCCATTCACAGTGCCTCTGTGTGCCCTTCTCTAGGGGACACAGTTGCTCTGCGGCAGAACAGGCGAGGCAGGGATTGAATCAATTCTGCACTGTAAGGACCAGCCACATCCTACTATGTATTTGCAAGGACAAGGATTTAGACGGAGGGTAACTGAGCAGTGACTACAAACTACGCTGTTCCAGTGTTTCTTCAGAATAATTAAGCTGTAGTAGCTTGGGGGGTATCCTGCAAGTGATGCAGCCCCATCTCCATGCCAATCTGAGGCAACCAGCAGCAGCGGCTCCAGGTGTGGTGTGGAAGGCCGGATTCATGGAGGTGTGAGTGGAGCACGCCACTGTCCAGCTGCCCTGGCACTCAAATACGAATGCCACCTCCACAGCGGTGGAACGGGTGGCGATTATCATACAGCAGCTTGCAAACCTACATTATTATTGTTTAGAGGGTAATCAACGTACACTTAGTAGCCTTGATGGGAGTCTGTTGTCACTAAGGTGCGTAAAGCAATGAAGTGTGTACTCTGCAAGTTGGTGTGCTGGAAATAACAGAGATTGAGCTGGAATTCCCTGTTGTTCTGAGGTGAGAGCAGGGCTGCAAGGCTTGCTCCCTGACTCAATGCTGTGTTTGTGAAAGAGGTGGTTTTGTCAGGTATGCAGGCCTCGGAAGGGCTTCGCGGACGTTTTGTTGACGTAGACGTTGTCAGTCCAGAAGAGTATATGACAGACAAGACTTTTAGAAATACTTGAATTTTTCACGTTCTGAAAGCAGACTCTGTCCGAAGCCGTACACTAATAAAGGGAATGGAAGCTGAGAAAATCTTGACTGTTGCCTGTGTGACCCCAAAATGAACACGGACTCTGCTGCTGGGAGACTGAAGGACTGGCAGAAAGTATTACGTGACAGGCATGATTTCTTTGCATTGTACGTGTCATATCTGGAGTGGGACCCTGCTCCTGGAGACAGTGACCATTTGTTGAAACAAGACAGCCTGAAAAGTACATGGCTAATGGTGCAACTGCCAGTGCATTCAGGTGATGGAAACTATAAAAATTTCAGACAATAGCCTGACTGTTCCTGAGGGTGTAGTTGAATGAGATGCTGGTTTTGGCCGCAAACCTTGCTTAAGAAGTCCCCGTGCCCTCCCCCGTCCTGCTTAGCCATGTGTTCCTGCCTTGTGTTGTGGTTTGTTGGCTCCTTGCTTACATCCTAAGGGATGATTAGTTCAACAACTGGTAGTATAGTGTATCTGAAGTCTACTCCAACCTTTTCTTCGTAATAAACGTCCTTGTGTTTTTAGGTAACTTTCTTGTAAGACTGGCAGTATGCATTGGTGAGCATTTGTAAAAATAACTGCTTGTATATTTGCAGATAGAGTAAAATCATGTTTTTAGTGGCATTCATGGATTACTGATTTTGATTGAAAAATCTTGGATAATTTATTTATTGTGCTACGGAACCTTTTCTGGCTATGCAAATTGTTTTTTTTAGCACAAGAAGCAGTACTCTTGTGCCAGAAATCACAGTAAAAATGTCTTATCATTCATATAGCGTATACTCCATTAACGCAGCATGATGCTTATTGCAAAAGAGAGCCAGCAACTTGAAAACAACTGCTGTATTATGAAGCATACACAAAATTATGCAAGTATGTGCAACAAGAATACTATGGTAACCTGACGTTGTGGTGCACCACAGGTAACTGTGGTCATCTGTGGATACAGAAGTTGATTCTGTCCTCTGAAATACAATGCCATGGGAGCTAACATGTGGCTGCGGTGAGACTGGAGATTCCAAGAGCAGGAAGGCTGGTTATTCCTGCCAGAAAAGGGAGCTTTTTTAGTAGGTTTGGAAGGCACCCATGGACATACGTAGCCCAGCTACATATTTTCTGCACAGTGGTTGTGATGGAGTGGTCTAGTAAGAGCTATACTACGACGTGCTGGCCAGAGCACCATAGCTTCCTAATATCTCATCGAAACTTGAATGTTTTGTACGGCTCTCTGAGTTTGTGCCCCAAAGACCAAAAAACATTTTGTGTATAAAAAACCACCCCAAACCAAACCAACAACGAACCGAACAGTGTGCTACTTTCTGTCCAGTCAGAGAAGCCCCAGGCAGTATTGTACTTAGCACCAAGGGTTTTTTTTATCACACCTGAGCAACTATGTCCTACACTTGAACAATATTTACATTTATAGAGGTGTTTCCTATTGTCTTCTCCAAAAGTTTAAAATGCTTTTTATGCTGGTGAAAAATTGCAGTACTTCCTGGAAGGCAAGAGAAAAATGTATGTTGTGTGGTCTTTGATTCCCAAATTTAAATACATTCTGTGTTGTGCCTGCTCGTGATTCATAGTGTCTTGCCTAGCTGCAAGTAGTTCCCTAAAAGCATGATTCTGTTGATGGAGAACCATATGTGTATGCAGATGCTGTGTGTCTACGTAACCTGCTGATACCAACCATTTCTTCATAATAGTTGCTTTATTTTCTTTGCTATGAAAATTGTTTCTGATTTTGTATAGGTAAGACCTTGGTAATTAAAAAAGGGTGCATAAAGAGAGAAATTTCTTGTGTCTGTGTTTGTGCTTGTCTGCTCTTTTGAAGGAAGAGTGGAAATCTGCCCTTAATCTTGTTTCCTGATTTAAACCAGAAGGGGTTTGTTGCGGTGCGTGAACACAGAACAGAGTGCCAGTGGGGGTGGCGCGTCGATAGGTGAGGGTTGCAGAAACGGTGAGTGGAGCGGTGGCCAACAGGTGTAACGTATTTATGACGATAGAAGAAGAAAAGGGTGAATGATGGATGGAGGGTATTTGCCAGCTCTTTCATAATATAAAGGAAGGTGCCTGCCAGAAGTGGAAGGTATATCAGCCAGTGCTAAAGTTTATTCACCATCATTTGTGCCGACCAAATACTCCTTTCTCTAGGAATGACATGTGTTAGCAGGAAACGTCTGGTGGTCTGGCTGGGTATTGAGCAACTCCTGGCTTCTCTCCACTCTGCTACGCTTCATGTCATCATCCTTGCTGAGGCTAAACATCTTTCTTTTACTTTGTTCTAAGGATTCTTTCTCTTTCATCCCAGGGACAAGAGCTGCTCACGGTAGTTAAGGAGGAGGGAGCGCTTTGGGCATCTCCTTGAGAGAGCACCCATGCTCGGACACCCGGACACCGTGCAATGGGAGGCTCCAGGACTTGTATTATTCCTCTAACTTGCGGTTGACTTACGTCAGCCTCCCTCCCTTTTATCGTAGTTTTTATCTCTTCTTTATAATGTCAGAGCTTTGCTCTCCCCTTTCCTCTTCAAATACAGCTCTTCTGGAAGTGCCTCATGTGGAGAGCCCCCGTCCCGCGCCTTGTTACAGCACGATGGAATCGCATTCCTTTCTCTGGAAGCAGGCAGCTGTATGAGACCAAAGTTTGCTTTTAGTAAATAATAAGCAGGAGCCGAAAGAGGTAATAGGAAGAGATTTGGCAGTGAAGAACACTGTAAGCTTTTATGAGTGGATTTCCAGGACTGTGACCCTGGAGCATGGATTGAAAAGAGCTACTGAAGAGGTTAGGCCTGAAGGGAACGCTGCGCTGTGGGACTGCGTTTTCGGAAGGCTGCTGAGGCAGGTTCAGGTACGCATGCATCTGCGCTGCCACTGAATTGAGCGTAGGATTAGGTCACTCCCTGAGTGGGGGAGTTACGATGCCTGAAAAAAAATAACGCGACTTCTGGAAGTAGGCTAAATTAAATAGAAGTCTACCAGACAGTGCTATAAATGGTGCCTCTTACTACGGCTTTGTAGCCTCGGCCGCTTCCTGGAAACAAACTGCTCGTTTCTCAGTGTGAAAACTTTCAAGTCTTTTAAGCAAATAGGTCAATGAAGCTATATTTAAACGTCAAATACAGAAGCAGAGGGACAGTGGCATGCTTGTTGGCATACTAGAAGATAGATTAAAAAGCGATTTTGTGTTAATTTACTTAGATGCTTTGGTTTCCAGTACTGTCAGAGCATGTGTGTTATGTGTGCCCAACACGTACCGATGCACACGTGTGTATGTACATGCAAATCAGAGCAGTTAGCGTGGGACTACTACACCACCGAGAAAGTGGTTTAATTCCGTGCACTGAAGGCCTGCGTGAGAATTACCGGCTGCTGGCATCAGTCTCCAGGTCTCATTGTTGTAGATGAAGGAGTTGGTGTCGATGGTGCTTGGCACTGGAGGGAGGGAGGGGAGGAGGGAGAGCTGCGGGGCCGGGGCGGGGTGCGCCGAGGAGCCAGTGTGCTGCTGCCACAATGGTTGGCACAGTCGGAGGGCCGTTCACCAGTGGGTATCGCCATACGCAGCGATGCGAAGAAGCATATGCAAGCAACAGAGGCAAGGGTGAAACAAGAAACACAAAATGTGCCATAAATATCTCTAGAAAGAGCTAATGACTGATAAACGTGCTGAACAGAGACAGCAGAAATAAATTTTGTGGATTAATTTGTATCTCTATTAATTCAGTCTGTCTCCGCCAACTTTTACTTAATGATTCCTGTTTTTCTTTCCATCTCGGTCTTTCTCTTTGGTGCCCTATCGGTAATCCTCTTCTGCAGCAACACTTAACACTTTTCATAGTGTTTCTGCAACAAGAATGTTTCCCAAACATTAATGAATTACTGTTCACAAGCAACCCGTGAACCACTCTTTTGTAGATAGGTTCGTACTGTGCTGCGGTTAGTCTTGGAATTGTTTTGCTGCGTGCCGTAGGACCTACGCTTCAAATAGGTAATGGGGGGTCTTCTCAGCTCGAGCGAGGCTCAGAAGAAGCGGAGCTGAGACAGGGTTCCTCTCCAAAATGGAATCAAGAGACGTTCTGAAGAGTCATGATACTCAGAATGGCAGACTGCACTGTGTATAGCTTTTTGGAAATGCTAATATAGATTATCATGATACATAGCTGTCCTGATGCAGATCCAAAATCCATCGCAGTACAGTTCAGATTTTGGACGTCGCAACGTTGTTCTGGTGAATCCAAGAGGAGAGTAGGCGTTGCAGTAGGGGTTAGGAATAGCAGTTCCTGCGTGCAGGCCGCCTTTCCCAATTTCAGGCCGCGCATTATACGTGCAAGCACTAAAAGTTTTACTGATTTTCTAATAACTCCAAGGAACAAGTGCTTGGCAAACAAGACACAGTGTTTCTTTCTTTTCTTAATTTGAGAGCATCATCTTCCCAATGAAGTCTAAAAAAAAAAAAAACCTGAACAGAAATGACTTTGTTTCTGTGTAATTCGTGAAAGCTCTACAGTTGTGACCTTTTAAACAGTTATTTTTATTTAAGATGCGCAAATTTCAAATTTTTTTTTAACGGGGTACATGAATGACATAATAAATGTTTGTTTCCAAGATATGATGCATAATGTATTTCACAAGCAGTTACTGAAATGTGATAGGTTGAGTATATGAATAGCATATTTTATGTAAGTACAATATGTTAACACGGCATGTAACAGAATTAAGCTAGCTGTAATTTTATATAGCTCCTTAGCTCTATAAAGCTATAGGGGTGGGGAAGCTATTGTCTTTCAGAATTAAAGTTCTTTTTAAGCATTAGCAGAAGGACAATTACTTGACGATTCTGTATCAAAATTCCGTTGCAGTGCCTTATGTAAAAATTGCAGTTCAAGTCAAGAGAGGTTTGAAACTAAGTTAGTACGTCAATTGAATATGATTACATGGGGTGTTCTTTTTTTTTAAAGGAAAAAAACTATGTAATATTATTTTAAACAGTTAACATACAGTATTTCAACAGGGGAAACGCTGATTAGATCACCACAATCTATTTTATGCCATCGGGATTGCTGAGGGGTTTATAATCGTGTTAGATTTTCATATTACTCATATTCTCACATTAATGAACAGATGCATTGTTACTATTGGGATTTTGCCATTTGGCCTTTCACATCTCTTAATCATGATTTCCTACTGAGAGCTTTACCATTCTCGCAGAAATTCCGTCACTGATACGCGGCCACCCCTCGCATTCCTCATTCTCCCCTCGTTTACCGCAGCTCTCCCGGAATCACCGGCGGGGTCGGGTTCCGGGGGTACTCGCTCGTAACGCGAGCCCCCCCCACCCCGGCCGGGGACTCAGCCGTGAAGTCAATGCCGTTTTTTTTTCACGCACGCCTTCCCCCACCCCCCCACCCCCCGTCCGGGTCAAGTAACGCCGGGCCGCGCGTCCGAGCGGCTGCAGCGGTGGTGGCTCGCAGGGTCCGCGGCGGGGCGGGGCGGGGGGCAGGCAGGGAGGCAGGCAGGCAGGCAGGCAGGGGGGGAGGCAGAGAAGGAGGCAGGGAGGCAGGCGGGGGGGAGGCAGCCCTTCCTCTCTCTCTCCCGCCCGCCCGCCCTGCGACGGCTGTGCCCCGGCGAGCGGCTACTGTTGCTCTAACGCGGCAAGTTAGACGGAAGACTTGTCCGTTTCTTTTACGAGAGCACCACGGCGAATATTTTGTCTAGCTGCAGGGGGAAAGCTTTGTCGTGGACTTTGCTGACAATAGACTTAAAAGTAAGACGGGCTCGCTTTTGGTGCCTGGAGGCTCTGGAGCCCTATTGTCAGCTCTCAGTGCGTTTCCATTGCCGCATTCCTGCTTTGCAAAGGTTTGTTAGCTTTTAGTGACTGACAGCCCTCTGCCGCAAATACCGCATTTGCTCTGGCCTGTTTACACGCTGCTTGAGAATTTTTTGAAAAGCGTAGGGGGGGGGGGGGG